>MJUU01072532.1:0-105089 GCA_002080025.1 Modiolus philippinarum
TGTGTTAATTGTATCCGTATATGTTTTTTTGTCATGTTTGTGTTCATTATTGTGTTTATGTACATCATGTAAAGTACCAATTGCAAAAATAAAGAATTACAAAAAAAAAGTTCCTGCATTTAACACATAATTCGATATTTAATGTCTTTAAAGTGCAAATCCTTAAAACCCATTTTAAAGACCGAAAATCGAAAGCTGGACAACCAGATGAAGAAAAAAAAAGAACCACACTATAACGCTAAAATTCGGTACGTTATACGAGGGATATTGCGTAGGTTAAGAGGTTTAAACATTTTGGGTTAAAACATTTTGTTTTAAAAGTCAGATATTCCTGGTTCCTAATACAATCGAACGTCAGGCTAGTATAAAGAATAAATGGAAAATGCATGACATAATATACTGTTTTAGGATCTACATCGAGGTTGAAGCTGAAAAACTCATTGAGATCAACATAAAATCAAAAGCTTTCCCTTGGAACGTGAAGAGATATTTTGTTAAAATTGTATATTTCATTTAAAATATCAAGATCGGGTAGAATTTACTTGGCCGGTCCCTGGAAGTTACAAATGTCAACAATGGACGCGAATGTCTTGCGAACTCTCTTACGTTGATGTGCAGAATACTATGCATCCGTTTCGAGTTGTAAATACAATGTATGTCTTCATAACCGGATTATACAAACATTCGTTGCTTTAAAACGAACCGTGAACATTTAAACAAGCCAAGGCTTCGCCGCCTGTGTTTGAGGCTTGAGAACTCGCGGAGCGTTAAAAATATACTCGTCATTATGCTGCATCATGCTGGAACTGAATCGTCAGAACTGTTAGCATGGTTAAGGTTAAAGTTAGTGGTGTTGGTAATGTCTGCCAAAGTTAATTTTAGGTACTGCTGGAGCTACCTGTGCTTATAGGTTTTCCTTAGATTTTAGATTTTAATGTAGTAAGTTTTGATGATTGTAGATTTCGCAATTAATGTCAACAATTTTTAGAAAATGGTCGGCGGAGTCTTTTACATTACAATTTTGAATGAAGTAAATGTTATACAGTAATTTTGGGGTAAAATTGGAAGGAAATAACCTTTTCAGGGTTGTCCAAGTAGATTCATTAGTATATGCGTATGCTCCAGGAGTCCGGAACAACAAGTTGGCAGAATGAGTTGCCTTCAAATGTGTAAATCCTTCAAATCAGGACAGTTGTAAGCTTTAAACAATCACCTATTATTGTAGCATCTAGTTTAATGTGTTTTTAATAATCAACATCAACGGCATATCAACCAACAGCTGATTTCAACGTGATTTTGTTGACATACAACAGACATTTTAAGAACTGGCAGTTACGTTTTGGGGTCAAACCTGATCATGATAAAAAGGACGTTATTTCATTGTCAAATTGGTCCTATATAGATTAGATATTTCAAAAGGAGTTTAAAAAAGTTTATTTAAAACATTTTTAAAATGCAATCTGGCCAAAGGATCACTATTTTTGGGTTCTTTTTGCTCAAAAATGCTTCTTTTACATTTTGTAATTTTGGCGCGGCCTACTCCTATATAGAGGATTGTACCATTAATTCCCGTTTTTTGTTTTTTTTTGGGGGGGGGGTTGCTAGAGTAAATTCGTAAATTCGTTCCTCCAGATTTTGTAAAAGTTATCAAATTACGTCACCAGCATACGTTTTCCGGAAAAAGATTTCACATTATATTGTCATGTTATCTTGTTTCCTCTTGTTTGCTGCCTGACTATCTGGTAATGGTCTGATTGATTGTAAAGTTAAGAGTTTTACGTACATTGAGCAATATTTAATCTCTATCAGGACGAAAAAACTTAATCAATCCAAAAAATATATATATATTTAACTAAAAGAAGAAAAAAAAATAAAGTTGGAAGGGGAAACTGGTACAACGATTTTTGATTGCCACTGGAAGTGCCACTGAAAGTGGAGAAAATGGGTAGGGGCAGGAAATTTAGCCTTTTTCTCTAATGGTAATGGAAACATATATTAATGGCTCGGAGAAATGCCATGAAAGCTAAAAATTATTGAATATTCTTGAAATTATTGAATACAATATCGCGAGTGCCTCTTTTGTGGAGGCTAGTTTGCTGAAAAATAGGCAACATGTTTATTTTTTACTCCTCTTTTTGACAATATCTGTCAACAAATGATCTCAGATGTAAAGAATAGCATTATTTGAATACACTGTGTATTGTATATCACAGAAGAAATGCCCAGCTTTTCAAAAGATGCACCGGTACCTGAATCGGATTTTAGGGCCTCGGCTACAGAGCTTTCGGGTGCATCCTCAGGTGCATGGTGGATACATAGGAGAATGCCCTGTTTATGCGGGCTTCTATACGGAAAGCTTGGCCTCGAACCATTTCAGCCATACTGTGTGGAGAAGCGCCATGGCCCATACAATATAAAGACCACTTCTAAATTTTTCTAAGGAGAGCAGACTCACTGGAATTCATATAGAAAGTTAAATTTCCTGCCCCTACCCATTTCTTCTCTTTTTCAGTGGCAATCAAAACATGTTGCACCGATTGTCCCCTCCAACTTAGTTTTGTTCTTCTTTTACTTTTATTTTTTTATTTATTTACTTATTTTCATCTTAATATATCTAAAATATTCCTCTCTGGACGTTAAACTCTAACTAATCAATCAATCAATAAAAAACGCATTTAGGAATAGTTTTGCAATAATTTATAATGTGCACCTAGCGTTTATAGTTTTTTATGCTGATGTCTGTAACATAAGAGTATGCCTAAAATGTAAATTCCAGTTTATAATAGGAAAAATTAAAGGAATAAGCAAAGTCAATAAAGGTTTGGAATTAAAAGATGATATTGCCACAAAAATGTCACATACATATCTTTTATACAGATCAGGCATGAAATCATCGAACTGGTGATTTTGTCATCTTCTGCCGGGACACGAAATCGTCATCAAAACTTTGATCTTTCATTAGAATTACCCATTATTTCAAAGTTTTATACGATTTAAACCCACAAAATTTCATTTGAATATTAAAAAAATAATTATAAATTTGGGTCTTTTCTTTTATTTGAGGGTTTTCTTTTGATAATAATTGTTCTGTCCGATGTGAGCGTCTAATTAGGCGGGTTTGATCAGTCAAGATATGAAGTATTGTTTTGTATAATAAACTACAGTATGAAATAGTCGAAATCTGCTAAGACATGAAAAAAAAACGTAACCTAAAAGTGTCGCTTTTTATACCCCTCCCCGCGAGCGTACGTGTTGTACACTTTGGAAATTGGTTGACAATCATGGATGACCCCTAAAATAAGAATTGTCACAATCACATAATATTGGATAAATCAAAATATATATCACACTTACTTTTGTATAATTATAAAATCTTTTCATTTCGGTATTTTGTTATTAAGTCATTATATCTATAGGATTTAAATATAGTCTCTAACATTGTTTCCGGTTTATTGCGAATATTTCTCACATCGAGATAGTTAAAATTTCACATTTTAAAGTTCGAGGTTTACTGAGAACTCAACAGAAAAATTAACTATCGAGATGTGAGAAATTATCGTCAAAAACGGAAAACAATGTTACACACAGATTTTTTTCTCTAATTCCTACTCAATTTATTTGAAGTAAAGCGATCTCCGTAGTCTCCCGTCTAAAATATGACACCATTTCGTTGCTATCATCGTTGCTATGTGTATCATTGCGCCTTTATTTTAAAGGGGTGTTGAGTGTCATATTTTTGATAAAAATGTATTATTTTCAATAAATTGAGTTATCTTAGTCATAAAAATGCAAAAACCATTTCGCTAGACAATGATGCAGGTGTTCGTTTCATCAACATCCGGTTGCGCTATTTCTAGAATCTGACATGAGACATTTACATGATTGACCAATCGCCAACTGAGATCAAATTTACACACATGTTGATTATCATTTCGATAAATAATCTATCAGGAGGTATTTGCTAGATATTAGAAAAATATATTTCTGTCTCCCGTCTCGTATTTTTTACAGGTAGATTAGATTGCAGAAAAGACACAGATACGTCTCATCGATTCAGAATAATGCTACCGGGATCAAGTACGTTTGATATTCCACGTTCGAATATTTGATATTCATTCGATACTCAAAGTTTTTTCCTCAATTTACAGCAGTGAACATGAACATCAATTGATATTCAGTTTGATATTCATAATTTTGAATACTGAATATCGATACCTGTAACAATACTAGTATCATAAAATATGAGCTGTTAATGGATGAGATCCGAACTGTGATTCAGGAATCATTTTTACGTAATACTTGGATGAACATTTCTATACATTGTCTACAACCTTTTAATGTCAGTTGCTCCTAAGTTACTGCCGGAAACTATCGCAGGGTTGGCATGCCATAAAACCAGCTTACCCCCCCCCCCTCCATTTCATTTGAAATGCCTGTACCAAAGTCAGGACCATTGCAGTTGATATTTTTTCTGATGGATTTCGATTCTCGGCAACTCTATTCCATTATTCATTATTACCCTCATTAAAAAAAAAAACAGTATTCTAAATCTTCATTTCCTCTAAATAACGGCAACTGGGGTGTTACATGAAGAATTTGCTAAGATGTATTGCATTCCATAAACATGAAAAAGACAGATAGTACCAAAAATCCTGGACGTTAATTTGTTTTGCTAAGTTAGCCAGACATGGGCTGAGAATAAAGTTTGTCAATTATTTAAAACCGAAGTACTGTATTCGTAGTTATTGCAAATGACCAATTCGACAAATTATGTATCTTTAGTGAAGACAAAATCAAAATGACTAATAATCCTAGAAAGTTTCTTTATTGTCCTGCATGGTTTTACATTCACTGGCAACAATGTATGTAGTGTTATGCTTTCTTAATCATAGGCTGTATCATCTGCATTTACTCATATGTCAGCAAATACAATATTTTCCGCAATATCGGAGAATATATTATTTTTGTACCGATGAATAATTTGCTTTTTATTGGAAGTTATTCTGGAGACCAGTGTTTGGTTTTTTGGTCTTCCAAATGTTCAGTGAAGAGACATAAGTTGTCGAAAGGACTTCTGTGGAACTACGATTTCAGCACTATGACTTAATGAAGAGAATATAACAGGAAACACCTACAGTGGCCGAAAATTAAAATAACATGCCACAATTCACAATATCGATTTTACTCTTTAATGCAACTTGGATAATTATCCGGTTCTCTCAATAAAGCGATAATTACGTAATAACATGGACAAAGGGAAGTAATTATAATTATGAATGATAATGTGTTGGTAAGGTGAGCTGCAAAGGTAGAATATATGATTCCGAATGCCAACAGTGATGAAAATCATCTTTTTAAACCTGCTAACATCGGAAAATCCAGCAAGGTCTTCGGCTGGATTTGAACCCCTGCTTGTTGTCATCTATGGCAACACCGCCTGCACTATGTCCAGCGCCCTAGACCACTCGGCCACCTAGGCTATATAAAAATATAGCTTTCGGTAACCGGGTCATTCCTCCTCGTAGGAAATCTAGAGTTGTAACATAGTACACGATGAACATTAGGTGGGTAGGAAATAGGTAGAAGAAGGATAAGGTTGCAACAGGTAAGATACATTAGGTATATAGATAATAGTGTTGCACACATGTGTTGGTAAGGTGAGCTGCAAAGGTAGATACCAACACATTATCATTCATATTATATAGAGCTGTGTGCAACACTATTATCTATATACCTAATGTATCTTACCTGTTGCAACCTTATCCTTCTTCTACCTATTTCCTACCCACCTAATGTTCATCGTGTACTATGTTACAACTGTAGATTTCCTACGAGGAGGAATGACCCGGTTACCGAAAGCTATATTTTTATATAGCCTAGGTGGCCGAGTGGTCTAGGGCGCTGGACATAGTGCAGGCGGTGTTGCCATAGATGACAACAAGCAGGGGTTCAAATCCAGCCGAAGACCTTGCTGGATTTTCCGATGTTAACAGTTTTCATCACTGTTGGCATTCGGAATCATATATTCTACCTTTGCAGCTCATCTTACCAACACATTAACATTCATATTATATAGAGCTGTGTGCAACACTATTATCTATATACCTAATTATAATTATACCTGGTGCATGATGGAAATTTACTCATTGGTCTACAAAGTCGTTCTGCATACTGTTTAGTTTTCTAAGTTATGAGTTAATAACATGATGTTAGATTTTGGAAATCATTTGCTAACATAAAATCTATTCACCTTCGCCTTCGGTCGTGACTTTCTTTATATTGCAAGTGGAAGGGCCAGACTAGACCGACGGGACATGCATTAGGGTCTACTACCCAATTCTGTGAAAATGAATATTAGAGGAAGTTTGTGCAACGTGGTTGCATAAGAACTTGAGTGATTTCCCATTGTATAATTGGCTTGCCTGATTCAATAAAAATGGCCAATAGCAGTTACTTTGCAACGGTCAAATTTTCATTTTTGATGAGCAATGAAAAGTTTCTTGGAATGTTTCCTGGTTTCTGCTGTCGTGTAAACGTGTATGATAAACATTAGTAGTAATTCATATCATAAGGGAACCATTTACATATATCTGAAAAGATTGCTAAAATAAGACACGAATCCATTATCGCCCTTGACAATTAAAATTATTTGTTAATGGTATTTTGAACGTCTAAACCATTGAAAGAATCCTATCACACAACTATTTCAATAAAAGATCAGAAAACATGTATGTAAATAAAAAGAAAAATCAAAACATTTTATATTGACTACTCGTATAAGTAAATTTCTCTTGTATTATACTCAATGCCCCAGCTTTGGTGTCTATTTTCTTTGCTCTTATTTCTTTTTATTGATTTCTTCTTTAGTTATCTCTTGTTTTCTCATTTTGGAGTTGGTACATTATATTTCTTCATTGTTCTAGCTTACTAAGCATTTTGGTCTTTAGTTTTTTTCTTTTCTGCATGGGTGGTTTTAGCGGGTAGTATATAAAGAAAATTACAGGTGTGTTTGATTAATGCGACATTCGATACAAGTACAGTAATGATCGACGAGTGTAACGTGTACTTAAACAGTGCTCGTCAAATTCTGAATAATTTTCCTTCGGCCGAAGCTCCAGGTCCAAGTTCTCCAGAGGATAACCAAGGTTATTCTACTGAATTTAATGCTGTGGACGCCGTGCATAAATTGATATTGCTTTGGAAAAACAACGTGTGTCTATTGTGTCAGAGCTTCAAGACAAACTGAAGGTCAACGCAGAATTCAAAGGCGAAGGTTATAAAATACAATTTGTTTTCAACAAAGAGAGGCTTCGCAATCTTGACACAGATAATAATATTACCTTCGGTGATTTAAAAGGAGCTCTCTCGCTCATTGACTTTGAAAAGAAATCATTGGCTTACAGAAACAAACTTTTAAAAATAGCGGACAACTATGGTTGGGATACTGTTAAAGAGTATACTGATTCTGATATTGCTGACAACGCAGAAGACGCAACCAAAATTCGTTCTGCCCTCGCTAGAGCTTCAGCAAAGTAACGACATGCTCAAACTCCATATTCTAGGATTCAACCCACATTTGTCATGCATAGGTCAGGTGTTTTCGAC
This sequence comes from Modiolus philippinarum, assembly GCA_002080025.1. Taxonomy (NCBI): domain Eukaryota; kingdom Metazoa; phylum Mollusca; class Bivalvia; order Mytilida; family Modiolidae; genus Modiolus; species Modiolus philippinarum. Next base: position 7,606 of record MJUU01072532.1, read on the forward strand.
GGTATGTCACCTAGACAGCATTTTCTTTGTTCTCAAGCAGGGTTCAACACACAAGGCGGATTTAACCAGCGCCAGCACATAAACACAACCACAAGACGTTCTTGCAACAGTTTCAGGCCCAACTTTGCAGCAGCGTTCAATTAATGCCTTTTGCCACTACTGCAACTTATCAAGACACTTTGCAAAGTTTTGCCCCTGTGCTGAGCACTTCCAACGCAGACAACCACCAGCAGCAACTTTCACAGGCGCAGCAGACAAGCAGTAATCAAGTTGAGTATTATGTGCATTTGTTAAATGAAAACACGAATCGTTTTATGCTAAGACTTTAATTTCTGTAAAAAAATAGACTTACAAGTTCTGTAGATTTTTGGAAAAATGTTTTGAAACCTGGTGATTTTATTTTAAATGTAATTTTATGTGGTTATAGACTTGAGTTTATTGAATTACCTAGCAAAAATATGGTAAAAAAACAATAAATCAGCTATGGAACGTAATGAATTTGCAGAAAAAGCTTTAGATATTAGATCTGTTGCAGAAAAACTTAATACCTGAACTGCCCGAACCACCTCATTGTGTTAATCCACTCTCTGTTTCAGTTTCTAAAATTAGAAAACCCAGGTTGATTTTAGATTTAAGACACGTAAACGCTTGCTTATTTAAGAGAAAGGTCAAATTTGAAGGTACAGTTGAAGGTCTTGATTTCGCTAAGAAAGGAAATTACATGCTAAAATTTGACCTTACCAGTGGTTATCACCATATTAATATCCACCCAGATTATTACACATATTTGGGATTTTCTTGGATATTTAATTCCGTCACTAAATACTTTGTTTTGACTGTTTTGCCGTTCGGGGTATTTTTCACTAAAACGTCATTGGCGGATCCAAGGGGTGTTCCAGGGGTTGGAATCCCCTTTTTTTGGACAATCATGTATTTTTTAATGAAAATCCTAGTATTTTACCAAGAAATACCCCAAAAATTTTCTCGCCTCCCGCTCGGCGAGTTTTCTTTTCACATTCTTAATTGGACCCCCCCCCCTTTTCAAATTTTCTGGATCCCCCACCCGAACGTTAAGACCTATTGTGAAATTATTGGAGATCAAATGGTTTTCAAGTTATTGTTTATCTAGACGACGGATGGATATGTGACAATTTGGAAAACTGACGAAAGCTTTCCAGTGTTTTACAAAATGATCTTGCTAAAGCTGGTTTTTTACTCTATCAAGAAAAGAGTCAATTGGAAGCTGCACAAGTCTTAGATTGGCTCGGTTTTACATGGAATCCTCGCGACGGGTTTATAGACATCCCTGTTCATAAACTTGACAATTTGCGCGATAAGGTAATTTCTATCAAGTTGAATCCACGTATAACCGCTAGAGAACTTGCTTCGGTGGTCTATTCGATTATTTCGCTAAAATTTGTTTATGGACCTGCATGTCAGTTATTTTCAATGAACATGTTTATTTTCATAGCAAACAAATTTCACTGGGATGATATTGAGAACGTTGAGCGTTGAACAAGAAACCAATTTGACTCTGGTTGATATTGTTTGTCTTACTCCAGAGGTATGCGTTGAACTCGATTTTTGGCTGTATAACGTAAGATTACTTTCTCCTAGGGTTATTTCTCCTTGGTCCAGGAAACCCGAGCGCATTATTTATACAGAAGCTAGCGATCATGCTGGAGCAGGTGTTTTGATTGACTCTATTACTCAAACTTTCCATTGTATGTGGGATGAATGGACACGAATACAAAGCTCGACTTTCAGAGAATTAAAACCTGTCGACTTAGTCTTAAAAACTTTCGGAATGAAATTGAGTAACACATTTGTTTTAAACTATATTTCGATAATCAGAACGTAGTTAGAATTTCTCATACTGGTAGTAAGAAACCTCAGCTACATTCATTAGCATTTTCAATCTATAAAACATGCCTAGAACACAATATAGACTTGTCAGAAGTCTTAATTTAGAGGCTGACTACTTAAGTTTGACGACTGAGTGTGAGCGATAAGATTTTCAGTTATTTCAATAAAATATGGGGACCTTTTACATGTGATCTCTTCGCTAGTGATAACAATTTTAAAAGTGATAAATCTTATTCTTCATTTTGGACACCTGGGACCACAGGGGTTGACGCCTTCCCTTTTGATTGGTCTGCGGATCTTTAATTGGATTGTGTCCCCTATACAACTAGCTTCTAAAGCTATTAGTTATATTATTCGCTGTAGAGCAAAATGCACAATGGTAGTGCCTAAGTGGAAGTCAGCTGCCTTTTGGCAATCCTTAGTAGATTTAGATGTAAATATTTTGACTTCTGTGGTGAACTATGTTGAATACAAAAATCCGACAATTTTTTTCACACCCGGTCGGATATTTCGAGCAATGTACTCATTTTGAAAATTGATACAACATTGTAAATATTATTGTTATATGGAACACTGTATGTTTGAACTGTAACTTAAAGGAGGACTGTACTCTCTTATATACAGAAGATTGAACATTTATTTATTTCGTATTTATTTTCTGAATATATGCATTATTAATATGTTCCTAATTTTTTAGATTATAAATTCGTTATTGCGATTGATACTCATTTGCGTGCAGTATCATTTATTATTCTGATATTTTTACAGGTACTACCACAGACGGGAATTACTGGGATCAGCTGGAGTTATTCCGATCTTTTTACAGGTACAACCTACTGGGATCAGCTGGAGTAATTCAGGAGTAACAGTGAACTAGATAAAACTTTGGATATTTTACCAGTCATTGTGAGAAATTCAAAATCTGTTGCAAAAAAACAAAAATATGACAATTATTTTTCGAAATTTGAATTATGGTGTACAGCACATAATGTTTGTCCTTTACCCGCATCAGTAGCTTTATTTTTTGGGGCCTAATCCAACAAAAGGTTTCTTCGTCTGTACTTGAAGCCTATTTTTACAGTATTAATTGGTAACACACTTTTTCTTTGAAGTTTAATCCATGTTCTGACAAGTTTTTGGCCCTAATTTGGGACGGAGGTAAACGGTTATTGGCAAAACCTCTGAAAAGGAACCTATTACCAAAAAAATACTGTCAAAGCTCGTTCAGCATTATACTACAGATGTCAATAATCTTTTACACCTACGAACTTGTGTTCTATGTCTTTTAGGGTTTTCCGGTTTTCTCAGGTTTAATGAATTGTCTAGTATTCGTATGTCGGATCTTCATTGGAACGATAATTACTTAGAAATTAAACTCCGAAGTAGTAAAACGGATATTCATCTCAGAAATAATTCTGTTATTATAGACAAAACCGGTAACGAGCTCTGTCCCCTTTTCTGGCTTCAGAAATACATTTATTTAGCTGGCCTTTTTCCAGGTTCGGAAGAGTTCCTATTTACAACCATTTACTTTTTCAAGAGTAAGAAGGCATATTTAGCTTTCCAGAGCTAGAGAAACAGTTTTAGCTGCACTTTCAGATATAGGTCTTGACAGTTCAAAATATGCGTTACATAGTTTAAGAAGCGGGGTCCGACTAATGCAGCGAATTACAAAGAATAAAAGTACATATAGTAGATAAGCCACTGAAAAAGCTAACGTTGCTGGACAATGTTTTAACATGTGAAACAAAGGGTTTGATATGTTGATAAACTTTTCAATTATATTTTTCTGAACAAATTAATATATAATTTATTAAATTTTTTCAGTTTGCTCAACACAGCAATAAAAGATAAAATACTCGCGATTATCGTTGTATGACCAACACCGTGCGCGACGTCAGACAGTATCGAACAAAAAATTCCAGTTGTGTCTATGAATTTGCGATTATAATTTTATCTGGTTCTTCTCTTATACCCCCTTTGTCATATACCCATTGTAACGAACGCACAACCCTATTTAGTGTTTACTTTTTATCGCCATTCATTTAGTTAAGAAAAGCTTTATTTTCGGAGGAGTGCAACGAAAGAGAAAATAAGAATAAAAAAACCACTATGTTGGCAAAATCAAGCACCTGTTGACTGGTACCTACAGATCAGTGAGCAACAGAATGCAGTTATGTAGAATTAGTCATTGGATATAAAAATTGAAATGAACCACGAAAATTATATAAATTACAATAAATTTGAGATGTAGCAAATTATGTCTCCAAAGTGCAGATAAACACTATAAATGGACGGAGTTGCTCCCCTTTGACCATAATATTGACACATCTTTACCTCGATAAACTGATGAATTTACCAAATTTTTAGATAATTCAATACTTTGAAGACAATTTGAACATTTCAGAGTTTTCTTGAGAACATTCCTGTTAAATTATCCTCTTAAGACAATTCGACCTTTTGAAAGCTGGATACATCAATTGACGCTAGACGATCGTTTGCAGATTCGTAGTTTGCTTTATACCTCCATGCTTGTTATAAATTTATAGTCTAGAGAAAATCCCCATCCATTTAAAGTTGCTTGATGTATTCATTCCTGTAAGATGATTCGACCGAATCAAAATTTTCTTGATATATCGATTTCTGTTAGAATACCCTTTACAATCTTTGGATTATTTATGCCCGTTAAACGATCCCTTGAAGAAATCCCGCTGTTTCAAAACCATCGTTAGACTCCTGTTAAAATTTTCTGACAATTATGATATTTGGTGGGTAACATTCCTGTCTTGACAATCCAACCGTTTCAAAATTTTCTGGATAACTCCTTGCCTGTTAGTTACTGTTTGTATTATTTACTTTATCATGTCACATACAAATGTAGGAAAAAGAAGAGAAACGGGGAATGTGTCAAAGAGACAACGACCCAAAGGGGAGTAATAACAACTCAAAGCCACCATAAGATCTTCAATGAACGGTGAGGAAACCCCACACCCAACGACAGGTCGGAGTTGGTACATATATATGTATAATGGCAATAAAATATTGAACTGACTTGAATTTATTTTTTAATATTCAAAACGGACATGCTCCACCTTATTCCCCCAAACATACAAAGTACAACAGTATATCCGCTTAGAAACCGTTCTGATATTATGATTCCCTTCTGTAGGCTATCTCTTTCCAGCTCTTCATATATCCCATCCACTATTAGAAAATGGAATAAACTGGATCCAACTGTACGACATCTCGACTCTATATCTAAATTCAAACATGCAATAACAACTAATGATAACAAACGTACTCCGGTACCAAAATATTATTCTTACGGACCTCGTAAAATTAAATAAATGCTTAACGCAACTTCGAAATTGTTCGTCATTTCTTAATTATGATCTGTATAAAGTTAATATAGTTGCAAGTCCAGCCTGTAAATGCGGATTTGCTCGAGAAGATACTTATCATTTCTTTTTCATTTGTCCTCTGTACACTGATATTTGAGAAAATCTATTTAAAAGCTTAAGTTCCTTATCACTGGAAATAAAAACTTGTCGATGCAAGAAAATATTAATATCTTCAAAGAAGTTTATAAATTTATCAAAGGATCCAAAAGATTTCTGATCGTTTAAATGCTTCTTGTTTCTGACGATGCACCCATGTACCTTCGGGTTTATACAAAATTCTTAGATGTGAATTATTTTTGAATTTTCAACTTTTTCACCTGTTTTCTTTTTTTTTTTCATTTAAAACCCTTTACCATGTATTTCATGTATAAACATTATTATTAATTTTAATTTTGCATGTTCTTTTCTATGTTAATATAAATACTGTTTTGTAACAAATATTATGTATGGGAGCGGACTACTTAAGTTGGAAAAACTTGTGTCCAATCCCTTTTGTTATATTTATAGCAAATAAAATTATTATAAACTGACTGATTTGAATTTATTCTTGAGAGGAAATCAGACCGTTTGAAAGTTTACTCAAAACACTTTTCTTATGTTTTTAAGATATAAGTGAAACTGAATTACTAGTATTGAGATAAAACACCGAATGTCTTTAAATTGATCAGCTGACTTGAATTTATTCTTGAGAGGAAATCAAACCGTTTGAAAGTTTACTCAAAACACTTTTCTTATGTTTTTAAGATATATATTAATAATAATAATAATAATAATAAATATGTTTATTCCAATCAAGGGCCCATGCAGGGCAAAGTCATTACAAGTATTACATTATTACATATATAGAAAAAAAAACAGTCATATACAATAAACAGTATGTATCCAGAGACGATTAAACACATGTTACTAAATGTCTCTGGTTTATCACAAGTGAATGTTGCCGATTATGTACTAGAGGTGGCACAAAGTCTAGAGATTTCAAGTGAAAAATATAGTACAAAGAATATATAATAAATAAAATAAAAAGAGGATGATAGAGAGGTGACATAGTGAAACAATCCACCTCGTGACTAGTGCAAGAAATCAAGTGAAACTGAATTACTAGTATTGAGATAAAACACCGAATGTCTTTAAATTGATAAGATTTCTATTCCAGATTTACCTCACATCATTATACATTAATGTCAAGATTAAATGACTTCAAATTGATCCATAGGGAGATACTTATGCCACCTCAGAGTAATAATTACAATTATTGTTGTTGTTCAAAATCTACTTGAAATGATATTGATTAAACCTCAAAATGACAATTTTGAAGTACAAGGGCCAGTATAAATAAAAATAAAAGCTTATTCAACGGTTCCCGAAAAACAGAACGTACTTTGTTCTTACGTTTAAAGAGTGTACCTTAGTGAACTAAAGGTTGGCGCATGATTTCGAAGAATGAACAAATTTTGTGAATTTGCGAATGACTCCGTCTGTTTGTTTTACAAAAAAAAAAAACCAAAAAACAAAAAAAACAAAAAAAAAACAAAAAAAAAATACTCATCAGCGTAAATATAAGCTGTAATCTTGTATATGTGTTTTTGGACGAAGTTTTAGGAGACTTATTTTTTTCGACAGTATTTGAAGAAAAAAAATAAGTGCTATCGTTTTGTGCTCTTAAAGTTTCCTGCAAAACTATCTTTAAGTAATGACATGTGCGTCTATTGAACGTTTGGTTTTTCAGTTTCTTTTAAATTTACATTTACAAAAACCCTTGATTTTCATTCACGTTATTGAGGACACTTTAAAATCTCTAGATATAGTCTTTTTATCCGAAACGGTATAACCTATGATATTCAAGTTAGCACGCAAGCGAAATCGGGCTACCTTCTGATGAAGAAATCGCTAAATCAACGTAAACGTTATCCCATAGAAAATAAATTGAACATCGAGCAGAGATATAGCGATCGCTTTATGAAATTGCACCCAAGTGTAATTCACTAAAAAGATTCATCTGAAGCCATAAAGGCATTCTGAAGACATGCTTCGTATTCCGACAGACTGAAAGATATGCATCGCTTCGCTTTAAAGAAGGGGTAAAAAATATTACAAAATATGAAAAAATATTACCAAAGCACTGCCAGTACGAATTCAGCAGTACGATCAATTGCCCACCAAGAGCGAGATTCCGTTGTTATGGTCAAACATCAACAGTTCAATAAAAAGAGTCAAACATTGATTAACAAGAGTTGTCGCCGAATGACAGCCAGTTATACCCCCGCTCATTGAACCCTGAATTAAGATGGTATGTGTATAATTAAGTGTGTGTGGACACAATACAGGTGTGGACACAGTACAAGTGAGTACACAATACAAGCATTTACATTGTTCCTGTGAAAAACAAGAAGTAGTGCAGCAATATGGCCAAAAAAGGGAGACACAATAAACTAAACAATACTAAAGCTGCAAGGAAAAATATCAAAAGCCTGGGATGTGTGGTTGCAGAGAAAAGTGTGCCGAAAAAGTCCAACTTGGAAAATCAAAGCAAAACAAAAATCACCCAGTCTGTAAACAGAAAGTAATGTAGCAACATAGATCAAAAAGGGAGATGAAGTATAGTACACTAACCTGAAGCTCCATGACAAATATGAAGTAGCTATCTTGTGCAGTTTCTGTGAAAAATGCGACGAAAAAGTCATAATTTGGAAAATGACAGTAAAAAGGCAAAGTCGGTCAACAGGAACTGGTGATTCGATATGGCCGAATAGGGAAGGCACAGTAAAGAACTCAATACTGAAGCACCATACCATATATCAAGAGGCTGTCATTTGCAGTTGCTGAGAAAAATGCGACGAAAAAGTCACAATTTTGAAAATGAAAGTAAAAGGGCACAAAGTCGGTAAACAGGAAGTGGTGATTCGATATTGCCGAAAAGGGGAGGCACAGTATAGGACCCCATACGGATGCACCACAAGTGGCTGTCATGTGTAGTTACTGAGAAAAATGCGACGAAAAAAATCACAATTTTGAAAATGAAAGTAAAAGGGCACAAAGTCGGTAAACAGGAAGTGGTGATTCAATATAGCCGAAAAGGATAGGAGCACGTATAGATGTCATTACTGAAGCACCATACCAAACATCATGTGGCTGTCATGTGCAGTTGCTGAGAAAATGCGACGAAAAAGTGACAATTTTGAAAATGAAAGTAAAAAAGGCAAAAAGTCGATAAACAGGAAGTGGTGATTCGATATGGCCGAAAAGGGAGGGCAGTATAGGACCTCATACTGAAGCACCATACCAAATATCAAGCGGTTGTCATGTATGGTTTGTGAGAAAAATGCGACGAAAATATGTGTGACGGACGGACGGACGGAATGACGGAGTGACGGAATGACGGACGGACAGAGGTAAAACAGTATACCCCCTCCTTCGGAGCAGGGTTATAATAAATTAACATTTGTAGAACAATGGCAGTCGAATACAGAACTGACAAAGCACAAGATTACATAGATCAAAGTCCACAGACAGGGCAAAAAACGAGAATACCAGAAGACAGAAGACTAAAGACAGGACACGCCCACAAAACACTCGAATGCTACAATTCAACACTAAAAACTAAAACACTCTCAGTGTGAAAAAAAGCGACAACATGTGCTCCAGAAGGGTAAGCTTGTCCTGTTCTGACTGTATATAGTACCTGTCACAATGTTAGCGAGTCAATCCAGGGTAAAGTCGAAATCGGTAATATAAATTCCGGGAAGACATTATTTTAGCTAAAAATGTCTGTCCTCATTTGTGAAACCTTCATTTCATTCTATGACCGCATGGTGACGGCCATAGACTCTTTGAAGGGACGAAAGTGGCAAAGGCTGATCATATCCCTGACTTGGCACTTTCTGTGATAGTAATTTTACTTTTTTCACAGAGTCGCTGTATGAAGCTCTAAAGTAAGGAAAAAACAATGCGAAATTAATGTCTTAAACTTCTGCACACCAAGGCTATTTTCAATCGCTGCTGGAAACAGCCGCAGAAGAATATCGAAGGAACAAAGGAGTGGTATTTCCAAAAATCGATGTCCAAAGACATGGCAAAAAGAGACCACAGAAAACACTGATGTTAGACAGCTACAAAGCACAGAAATAAAAAAATACAAATAATTCAAAACAAGGCACTCACAGTGTGAACTCCCATGAAACTGAGAGTGACATCAGGTGCTCCGGAAAGGTAAATATGTCCTGCTCTATTAACAGCACCCGCCACTAAGTTAGTGAAGCAAATAAGTTTTTGAAACATCTGTTTGATAGCTGATTGGTTAAAGTCATTTTCTAAGCCTAAAACATAACCAATTAAAACTCCATTGTAGGTGTTACTTCCCTAACCCTCAAACAGTACCATGGTGAAATGTTGAAAAGTTTTTTCAATGACTTTAGTATATACACACTGGCAAGGAAAAATCAGTACCACAAACACCACTAACGAAGACAGAACTAAAATCTAACAGTACGATATACGACAAATCGGTATAGCCAAATCCGGTAAGACGTGAATCTAGCTGAAAATTTCCGCTTTCATTTGGGACACTGTAACGTCATACTCATTCAATAATGTGATGGTGACAGCCATATAATTTCTTGAAGGATGAAATTAACAAAGGCTGAACAAATCCCTGACTAAGCAGCTTTTGTGACAGTGTATTTGCTCTGTTCAAAAATTCAATGTACAAACTACATGCTCGACAGTAACGAATCAACTGTGAAATGTATACTCACTAGGCTAGGGAGGTAGTTCCTATCGTTGTTCACATTTGTCGTGTGTCTTATTTGTGCTTTTCCTTTGTAGTTCCCTAGCAGATTGTGGCATGTAATTATAATTTTTTGTAGGTACTTCCTGTTGTCCCATTTATTTCATGTTGCTGCTGAGAAAGGAAAAGCTCACAATTTGGAAGTTAAAATCATCACGCTTGTCATAAAGCTTTGATTTCAAAAGTTCATCTTCGTCAATATACAACAGAAGATCTAGGTATGAAGCTGAAGTAGGTGTATCAGTTGCTTCTATAATTTCAAGCTTATTTGGGTAGATCTGATGTAAACATTCCTTAAATTTTGGGTGATTAAGAGAAAATACACTGTCAATGTAGCGAAAGCTGAAATAAAAGGACTGGGCGAAATGTTTTTTTTTCTATGTGTAATCCTTGTGAAAACTTCGCCTCATACGACTAAAGGAAAAGGTCAGGTTGGAATGGCAAACACTTAGTTCCCATAGGATATTTAACGAAAGGATATGGAGTAAATGAACATGAGACCATAACACATATGTTCACTCCAACTGCAATAATTTTAATGACCTGTACGGCCATTTCGGAAATTAATTCCTCATCAGCAGCACTAGAACCCAAACAAAGGAAATCCATAATTTCAAAAAATGTTTAAAATGCATAAAACCAAAAGAAATCCGAATAATTAGTAATATCAAAATAGGTAAGGACAAAACTACGATGGAGGGAGTTAATCCTTGGGTTTAGAATTTAGGAATCCGTATTGTATATTGCGACCTCTGAATTCGACAAAAATATTTGTCGATAAAAAATTCTAACATTTTGATTATGTCAGTCTCAGTGTACTAGCAAAGCTCTGTCCTTACCTGATTTTGGCTTAACATTTAGATCTTATTGGTTATGCGTTCTCTATCAGTTTTTAAACATCTTTGGGCAGATTGTTTTCCAAATGTTTCAGATTTTATCTGCACTGAAGAGACATAAGTTGTCGAAATGCGCATATGCAGAACCTAAATTCACAGTAACTTCGGTATTTAGTTATTTGAATCAGTGTGGTTCTTATCAAAATATGTTTTGTTTTTTCCTACTACCAAAAAAAAATTGTGCGGTTATGCGGATGTAAACTTGGATTCTATTGGCTGATTAACCACCTGCTAAATAACCATGTCCGCCATACACAACAAGAAAATCAATAATCGTGATAATGCAGTGTTTCACATTTACAAACATGCAGTAAGCATAGAAAAATAAACACATCGAGACATTAAACATAGTTAACTTCTACGTAATGTAACAGTAATTTCAGCCTGAAAAATAAAATACGAAAAACATCTATATTTGGAATAACAAGTAAATTATATGAAATGTCTTATCTGCGTTCATTTCCAGAGGTTTCCGCTCAGTGTATTTCGAAAACGTCATTTTGCTGGTAACCTAAAAAATCAATAAATCACTCGGTTGTGTATTGTTCATGTTACGCTGTCAGTTGGTATAGTGTTTATTTTTAGAATCGTGTAGTTAAATGTAGGTCATTTTGTAATTATCGTTTTCGTAGTTTAATGCAAACTGTGGTTAGCATAACCGCACAAAAATGTTATCATGCATTGAACCAACTAACATGATTATTTAGATAGTGTCGAAAATGGTTGAACGGTGCGGCTGACGCCTTACCGTTCAACGATTTTCGACACTATCTAAATAATCATGTTAGTTGGTTCAATGCATGATAACTTATAGTGTACCTGCGTTCTCCATTTTTAGTGCACATACATTGATGTATTAAATTTGCAATTACTGTTTTCCGTTTATTGTGTGGCATGGTTGTATAAAGGGTAAAAAAAAATAAAAGATTGAATGCTATGGCAATGAGTAAGACTGATTGAGGATAACTGTTCAAGGAGATCGTTCGAATTTTTAAGAATCCACATTTGATTCACGCCGGTCGCAGAGTAAGCTTTCTCACAGTAATTTTCCATGCCACCTTTGACTGCTGTCAACAAAGTAGTGAGGAGTTGTGAAAGAAATTTAGGGGTGAATCTGGACAACCCCGCAATGAATCTCTGTTTGTATGGATTCTTATGAAGTTTTGGTACCCAATAGATGTAAAAACGGCAGTAGAATACAGAAGGAACAAAATAGTGGAAATTACAAAATTCGAAGTTCAAAGACAGGGCCAAAACGGGGACATAGAAAACAATGACGTTAGACACCGAAAACAATGACGTTAGACAAATACGTGAGTTGATTGTTTTCATCATTGGCTATGATGCCAAGGTATGCAAAACTGAAGTATGATTTTTTCCCTCGATATTGTAGTAGGGGTATAAGTAGGACTTTAAGATGAACTGTCGATCCACATCTCATTTACAAAGTAGTCCATATAGTGTTTCTTACACACGAATAGTGCGTTGTAAGAAGCTTTGTCTGCAGGGACAAAGACGTAATTTTCACGGAGGTTGGTCAGAGTATTTACCACCGTGGGATCTTCAAATATACTGGGATTTCTGGATTTCATTGTTGTTTTCAAGCGCCGTATACGATTGATGATTAATGAATTTGTGGACCTGATCCCGTCGGACAATGTCTCAATGTCCTCTTTTTCTTTCTTGACCACTAGATAGCAAAGTTTTAAAATCTTGAAGTTGTACTTTTAGTTGATTTGCTGGGGTTCACGGAATATCCGAGTTCTGGAATTAAGATTCACCAGTTGTTGTTTGTCCGTCCCACTTTTCAAACATGTCCGCCCCATGTGACCAAAAATTCACTCCAAATACATAAATTCATGACGTTTTAGCTTCTATGACGTGACATTTTCTACACTGCGTCGTGTTGAAAAGTTGTCTTGTAAGTTTTGATACCAAAGCTTTAACATGGTCTATTGTAACTACAGAAAAGACAAAATGGGTAAATCCAGAGTTTAGTACCGATCTTACAAACACCGACAATAAATAATTGAATATTCATATGTGACGGGTGTTGCGCATTCGGAGCAGATCACGCTTACCATTCCCGATCATCCGATGATACCTCCAATTTTTGAAAGGCTTCACACTTCAATGTTTTTTTTATTTTCTCCTTACCCACATTTTACTGTGGAAATCGTTTGCTAATGTATCGATCAATTAATAAGATTAATTAAGATCAAATCCCATTCAAACAGAATCATAAAGAATAAGCTCTAATGAATAATTGTACTCGATAACACGATGGTAAAGTACACAAATATTTGTCACTACTTAGTAGGACTTGGGGAAAACCACGCCTCAAATCAATCGCTGTATGATTATTCCGTAACTTATCACGAAAATCGATAAAAACGTCAAACGTTGTGCAAACTTACATTGCAGACAGAAAATCATATGTCACAGATACCAATTAATTCCGGGTTGATCACTGTAAAATGACAGCTATTAGTAAACCATGATTTATATCTAAAAATTAAAGGTTAATTCGACATATACATTGACGTCCGAAAAGTCTAGCTGCTTATCGATTGTACAAAGATAGGCTGATTGATTTTTTATATTCACTTCATCATTTTAGCTATAACTGCATGTGTCAATAGTTTTTTGAAGATTGAAAAAATCCCTTTCTATTCATTCACACCTAAAATTGAAAATAGTCTGCTTTATTCTAGTTTTCGTAACCTTTTTATTCCGGCTCCTAGCAATTATTTTCGGTTAATTATGTTATTACCCTTATTTACGTTAAAGGAATGTCAGGTCCACATTTCAATAATATAGTTGCTAAATTGTTTCCAATTTATCACGCATATTTTGAACTATTGAGATTTGACAAAATATATAAAACAAAAACGGGACAACAATGTTCAAGATTGTTGAAAGATTGCTACTTTTATTCCTTTTCAATTTATTTGAAGTAAACTAAATATTTACTGAAAAGACATAAGTTGTCGAAATGCGCATATGTCGAAAATAAATTAAGGTGCTAGATTTTCTGTCGAATGCATAAAAGTTAAGACAAGCTACACAATATTGAAAGGATTTGACGTAATTGCATATTTGTCAGTCTCTACAAATACATGGTGAAACTATAAGTCACCATGAACCCTTAATCTTTGTCTAGAAGTCATCATGGACCCTTTGATAATGAGCTTTGCTCATACTTAATAGTAAGTTAAGGACAGCCGCTTGTACCATTTTAAGCTGAATTCATTGCTAGATGTCGAATAATACTACGTACATCCATGTTAATTTTTCCCATGGATGTGGGATAGTTAACATAAATTAAATGAACTTGCAAATAGTTCTTACAATCTTTGTCACCCGTTGTCCGACAACTAGACAAACAGAAGGTAAACAGAGCATATAAAAATCAAAGGCAATCCTCGAGTCACATACAAGAAATCTTGGCATAATAAAATCATGAAATGTTGGCAGTATAAACAGGTGGGCCGAATAACACTAGGAAATTAAAAAAAAAATAAAATTCAAAAAATTGAAAGTATGACTGTCACAGTTTATATCTATATGAAAAAACCAAATACACCATAATTGAAATATATAAAGCGTTTATGTAACTCTTTAGTCGGAGGGTGTTTTGTTTGATCTTTTTTGATGCTTGGGAGGAAAAACATCAACGAAAGTGCAATATAAAAAAAAATTCCGAAATGCACCCTCGGGATAAAATTTCTAGCGTCTAGGACCCAGAAAGCTGTGTATGTCACCCTTGGGGGTCAAAGATTTGTCCTGCACTTCAGAGATTTATCTTGCGCTCTCCCCGGTGTTAAGTTTTTATAATCTTGTACATAGCCGACCAGTAGCTACGTATCTGTTCCCACAGGTTTTCATTAATTCTAACATTCTAACAATTCTAACCATCTATCCCAGCCAGATTACAGAAAGAGTTAGCTGTTGAACTAGCCCCAGTCTTAGCTTACATCTACCAAGAATCTCTTGCAGCTGGAGAGGTACCAGAAGACTGAAAATGGCCCACGTAGTTCCCATATTCAAGAAAGGCGACAAAAGCAAGTCCTCCAACTACAGGCCAGTGTCTCTGACTTCCATATGCTCTAAACGTATGGAACACATCCTGCAAAGTAAAATAATGTCACATCTTGAGAAGCAGTCCATTCTAACTGAGGCACAGCATAGATTCAGGAGTAGGCGGTCATGTGAGTCCCAGTTACTGTATACCACCCATGAACTGGCTAAAGGACTCTCAGAGGGGAAACAGATCGACGTCATTCTTTTGGACTTCCCCAAGGCCTTCGACAAGGTTCCCCATGAACGACTCGGCCATAAACTTCACTACTACGGGGTTCGAGATAATACTCTCAGCTGGATCAGAAGCTCCCTGCGAGACAGGAAACAACTAGTCATCGTAGAGGGAGAACGATCATCTGAAGCTGATGTTGACTCGGGAGTGCCTCAAGGCACCGTCCTAGGCCCACTCCTTCCTGGCCTATATCAACGACCTCCTGGAATCTGTCAGCTCCCCAGTACGTCTGTTTGCAGATGACTGCCTTGTTTATAGGACCATCAACAACACAGAAGACGCATCAACTTTCCAGAAAGACTTGTCATCACTACAACAATGGGAAGCAAATTGGCAGATGATGTTCCATTCAGAAAAATGTACAACCATCCACATTTCAAAGAAGAGAAACCCAGTTAAGACCGGCTATAGACTACCTGATCACACACTGGAGAGTGTTCCTGGCAGCAAATACCTGGGTGTCTACATCAGTAAGGACCTATCCTGGAATAATCATATCCAGCAGACAACAGCCAAAGCCAGCAGGGCAGTAGGCTTTTTTACGTAGAAACTTGAGAGGCTGTCCCTTAGACGTCAAAGCCCAAACCTACACCAATTTGGTTCGACCAGTGCTTGAGTATGCCGCTACAGTAAGGGATCCATATACCCTCCAACAAATTAACGCACTGTAACGAGTTCAATGTCAAGCTGCTCGGTTTGTCACTGGTGATTACTCCAGTCGAGACCCAGGATGTGTCACCAGGATGTTGAACCAACTACATTGGGACACATTAGAAGAACGGCGAGCCAGATGCCGAACAGTAATGTTTTACTTAGTTGAGGTACCCCTACACCAGTACTTACAGTTTAACACCACCAGAACTAGAGGGTCCTGCGCCAATAACATCAGGCAGATTTTCACAAGGGTAGATGTAAATAAATACTCTTTCATACCAAGAACCATCGTCACCTGGAACTCACTACCACTAGAGTTGAGAAGCCAGCCAAACATCGAATCGTTCAGACAGTGCATACTCACCACCAGTATGCCAGGACTCGTCAGAGGCATGTAAATACGAAGACCATCAGTTTTTAATTGTAAATACTGCAGTTTTAATTGTAAATACTGCAGTTTTATTTGTATATATACTCTGATGATTTTCGGCTGCTCAATAGGTGATTTGCCAATTACCGACTTTGGTTCCGTTCTTTAAAATTTTTACTCAATCAACGTCACGTGACACCGGACAGGTTGTCACATTTACCGAAGAAACCCTTATAAATCAGCATTCTGGCTCATGAGATCTATTGGGATATAAAATAAAACAAACAGGCACATAAAAGGATATATTATTTTGATAAATCTCACCAAAGATGAAGCTTGGAATCCGTGCAGGTCAAGAGAAAATAATTTTTACATTTTGGTTAGTTTACGTTGGAAACTACCTGTGTTTGTCCGGTCTAGAGTTGCTTCCCTTTGCCCAAGTTTGTAAATGGCGAGGTCAAATTCGGGAATTCCGCTTGAAATGGCAAATGGTCTATCGCCATGCACTGGAGTTTCTAACACTCGCGAGCGAGTTCACTACATTCCAGGATGATGATGATGATGATGGTTCTTGTTAAGGTAGCAGTATACAGTTTCAGTCACAATCTCTAATTCCCCCCCCCCCCCCCCNNCCCCCCAAATTATAGAATAATCAAAATGAAGGGAGTTTGATTGGTTGTAGTGAGAGGATAACTAAATTGACTAAAAATTCTTAATAAATATTTGAAAGTGACTTACTGTCTGTCCATTTTGATTTACAATAAGTGTTGTTAAGAGGCTTTTAGGAAGGTCAAGGTAGGATTAATAATTGTGCCGTTTGAGAAAAAATGTAAACATACCAGCGACCAGCTTTTAAAGCATGAAATATGAAGATCTTCAATATAAAAAGCTTTACATGCATTCGTTTTTAATATATTTGTTTAAATCACTGTTTTAAAAACTTCGGAACCGATTGCGGCAAATTTTATCAGTTTTTGCTGAAAAAAACTGTCATCTGCTACCTAATCGTCAACGATAACCAAATACTCCGCGCATGCGCAAATTGTATCGGAATAAGAGTAAGAGGAATGCAAAACAACCATGTGTCGTATAAGAAGTATGAGATGCTTACTCTGCCTGATCTCACCAATAGTTTATATTGGGTTTGTGTTGTTCATCTTTGTATGTGTGTGTGTCTTCATTTTTCTTTTCTGTGCCGTACTCATGCTTTATATCTTTGTTTATTTTTCATTCATTGAGTGTTCGTTTCGGACTGAAGGTTCGGTTCCCACATGAATTAAAGGTGCGTTTAATTTCTAGACTGTTATTTGGCATTAAAAAAAGAAAAGGCTAACAATTTTATGTTGACTTCAGGATACGGCAGGGATCGTATAAATTATTGGTTCCCCAATGTCATATCGACTGCCGAGCAAAAGAAATCTGGTCGCAAAGTGTGCTTATTGCAATAATGTACAAGAACTGAAATCAAATTTATTTTTGCAAGACTGTCTGATATTACCGGTTTGAAGAAACAATCTAAGTATGGTACATGAATTTCAAGAATTGCTAGTGTGAAAATTTAGTGAACTCACAATGGCGGAAAGAGACATGATGACTTGCACAATTTAGCGTTTTGGAATAAAATTATCAGAATGACATGAAATATATTATTTGTGTATTATTTATAGATGTTTTTTGTATACAGCTATTTATTTTCTGTGAATACGTGCAGAACGACATGTTAGTTTTTATTTATTTAATTGCAGAACATAAACCCATTATGGTTGCAGCAATACATACGGACAACAAACATAATTCAATACAAATTTAGCAAATTGATACAAAGACATAATCGGTCTCCCTTTCTCAGTTCTAATGACTGTTTTATAAAAGAAACTACTGCCTTCATATCATTGGACGTACCTGCTAAGGCTTAATGTACAACTTCAGATTTTGCATTTCCTGTAATTTTGTCTCAGAAAGTCATCCTGATGTATTTGATATACCAGGTAGGACAGCGACAGAACTGGTGTGAACTGAGGTTCTCATTTGTTTTAAAGTGAAAAGATCTTATTCATATAATTGGAACGCAAAAAAAAATTAGCAAATTTTTCAAGAGGGCGTAACACAACGACCCCTCACATCTGCGTTGCCAACAGTTGGAGAAAAATAACAGAGCATTGGAGGCTCCAAAGGGTTTCGGGGGATTGAACCTTTTTTTGGACAATCATGTATTTTTTCATGAAGGTAGTGATATTTTACTAAGAACTACCCCCAAAAATTTTCGCCCCTCGCTCCGCTCCGCGAAATTTTCTTTCACTTCCGATTGGAACCCCCTTTCAAATTCCTAGATCTGCGCTTGGCATTTTTCTTAAAAACCAAAGCCATTTTCCTCCGGTGAATGCTGAAAGTATATTATGCAACTCGGGTACTTTGTACTCCGGAATAATTTTTCCAAGAATAACCAAGTACTTCACGCCTCTGAAACCAGCAAAAGTTTGCAACTTGTCTATCGAACTAGTGAGATACTTCCCTTTGCAATAAAATCAAAAGGTCATAATAATGACCGTACCGACCTTTCTGTAATACATCGGTACAGCCCCTGCAGGTTGCATCCTGTTATTAACCATTTGATGGTAACATCTACATATTGAAGCACTTGATTATTTAATGAATTTCCTGATGTATGTCAACCGAGGTGTAAATTTATTTTAAGTAGGACATTAAAAAATAAATATGTTTAACTTTGTTTTGAAAATGAAGTTTTATATTACAATTCACAAAGTCATTTGTAAAAGTATGTCAAATGTACTTTTTAATAGGTTGCAATGGGTATAAAGTTTTACTGAATTTATAAATTAATCTATCACACTACTAAGTGGTAAAAATCAGCCAAAATTTAACGAACGGGATAAATCCTAAATACTCAAGAATTTAATGTTCAGATATCGAATTTTTCTGTTTGATTCATTATTATGTAATTTGGTTTTGGCATATAACAATCACAAAGACTGAAAAAATATGATTGCGCGGACAAATACATCTAATTCTTGCTTAAATTTCAGATATAAGAAATAACATCTTCGCTAGCCGAGGCTTGGCGGATTGAGCCACAATTTGTGAAACATGAGTTTCAAATTATCTCTCTTTGAAGTAAGAGTTTCAGTATGATTTATTGTAATAATTAAAGATTATTTATTGTATCTAATAATACAACAATTCACAATATATTTAACTACAAGGAAATAACCCTTCAAAAGTAAAGAAAGATTATAAAATCGTGGAAATGTTGCAAAATAGAAAAATCACGAAACACCATATTTTAGGTTTTATTGTTACGATATATATTTAAAATCTGAATGTAGGGAAATTGATTGGCTGCAGCTAAGGTTAACTGCAACCAATCAAAAACGTGGATTTGAGACTACAGAAATCCAGCTTAATCTGCCAAGGGAGCGAATCGTAACCCTTGGCTAGGGAAGATGAAGAAATATACGATAACTTGTTTTTTTGTTTGTTTTTTTGTTTTTTGAATCGGTTTAAACCTTATCCCTCACTTGATATAGTGGTGATAAACAGAGTCATACTAAATAGAAACACGTTTCACCAAAATGCAGACTCAGTGGTAAAAAATAGGCGACTGGGACATTTTTACACAAGCTGCACATGTAGGTTAGGAAGAAAATTTAAATCTTAAATAAAATCAATATATAAAAAAGATGATGATCTGTTAGATAGGATTAATTATATGCAGTGTATTAACCTGGTTTTATTCTGATATTAAAAAACATAATACTTTGATCTGAAATCGCTTCCTATGTAAAAAAAATATCACCATGTACTTAAATATACATAAATGTCGAAAAATTGTGAAAAATAATTAATGAGAATTATTATGTCTGTTACAATACATCACTTTGTAGCAGAAAATTATATATCAAATGTACTTTAAATGTGGACCACCAATTATTTACAAGTTTTTTCTTAAATAAGATGAATGAATTTATAACCAGTAGTCATCAAATTCACACGCTTTATTAAAGATTAGATATATATGAACAGACATTTTTCTTACGGGGTCTACATTTCACAATTTGTTCGATATGCACGAGTATGTAGTGATGTTTCTGAGTCCAATGACCGAAATCTTTGTCTCACTGAAAAACTTTTTCCTCAAGGGTTTAGATATCACGAATTGATAAAAACATTCTCTAAATTTTACTATAGATACATTGACTTATTAAGAAAATTTGGTTCTACATGCAGGGCTCTTATAAAACAGGGACTTCTATGGAAATATCATTTACAAAGCGCATAAATTCAACAAATGTCCTTCCAAACTTATTAACCCGTTGAACAAACTTTTTCATAAAGAATATAAATACAGCATTGTTGTTAAATCTTTACTTCTGGTTTTTGTTTGCAAAAATATTGATCATCTCCTAAATGCTTTACACCATAACTAGATTTAAACAATTTTTCATATTGGCAGTATTTTGCATTGCACAATATCGTGTTCTTTCATAATTGATGATGTTGTTATACGAAATCTTTCTAGAAGTATTTCAATTGAAGTTTAATATGTAAGACGGCTTGATATCATAGTCAACGGAAATTATGTCCTTAGCTAGCTGTCAGTAACTGCGAGCATTTGTCCGGACAGTACACGTGTGTATTGTCTTTATGTTTTATGTAATTCATTGGAAGGGTGCTCGTCTTGATAAATTGGACTTTTTTCTAGTTTGATTTTTTCTGTGAGTCTTTTTGTGTATTTAATTTTTAATTTTTAGGCATTCGCCACACATAGGAGAGGGTTTGGATAAAAAAAAACGAGTTTAACCCCACCGCAATTTTTGCGCCTGTCCCAAGTCAGGAATATGTTGGTCATTGGCTTTTCCTTGTCTTCTTATAAAATTTTAGTTTCTTGATATTTGGGTTATTGGATGTGGTTTGTTTCCATTGATTTATTCACTTTTCTTTTACCTTTTTGGGGCCATTTCGGGCTTGCTACATGTATATGGTTTGAGGTTCCTCACTGTGTTAAAGACCGTACGGTGACCCCTAGATGCTTTGTTTTGGGTCGTTTTAACCTGGATATGGGATGTTGTCTCCTTGGTATTTACCCCATTTTCTTTCTTTTTCATATTCATCTCAAAGTTGTTTCAAAATTGTTTATTCAATGAATGACAGGTGTTATACGATGTATTGAACCTCGAAATCTACGAAATCTACATTTTCGTAAACATTAAATAGAAGTACTCCAAGAGGAAATTACCAGTTCACATACTTTTCAATTAACCCAATTAACGGAAAATAAAATTAAAAACATACATTTTCTAACAGCTACATCTTTACAGGCTAAACCTGATAGTAAAACAGTTCCAGCCATGTACTGGGTTCCTAAACTCCACAAAACACCATATAAATCTAGATTCATTTTGTCATCTTGTCACTGTTCTACTACTAAAGTTTCTATCATAATCACTAATACTTTGACTGCTATTAAAAACCTGGTTATAAATTTCTGTAACAAAGTATATGAAAACAGTGGTATAAATCATTTTTGGAGTGTAAAAAATTCATTGGAAGTTCTTGATAAATTATATGCTTATAATGCCCCTTTTGAATCCCTTGAAAGTATTGATTTCTCTACCCTCTATACTACCTTACCACATAATCTTATAAAGGAAAAATTCAGACGTCTTATTCAATGGGCATTCAAAAAATCCTATTGCGAATATATATGTTCTAATTCCTTTAAAACACATTTTAGTAATACAAAACAAAAGAACTCAATTAATTGGACTTGTTTTGATATGATTTCAGCACTCGAATTATTACTGGATAATATATTCATTCGTTTCGGTAACTCTATTTATCGCCAGGTCATAGGAATTCCTAAGGGTACCAATTGTGCACAACTTATAGCAGACCTCTTTTTGTACTGCTACAAATCTCAGTTTATGACCAACATCGGCAAAGACCCAACTAAACAGCATTTAATTGAAAAGTTTAACAACACTTGATATTTTAACTTTAAATAATGACAACTTCAATACGTATTATAAGGACATCTACCCTAAAGAACTTACTTTGAATAAAGCCAATTCTAATAATCATCATTGTCCGTTCTTAGACATCAATTTTGATATAACGAATGGTAAATTAGATACTACAATTTATGATAAAAAGGGGCGATTTTTCTTTTCCCATAGTTAATTATCCATTTCTGGATGGCGATGTTCCATTAGCGCCATCATATGGTGTTTACATATCTCAACTTGTTCGATTTGCTCGAGTATGTAAAAACGTTTGCGATTTTAATTAACAAATTCTTTTCATAACTGAAAACTATAACATCAGGGTTTTCGTTATCATAAACTAGTTAAAAACCTTTACTAAATTTTATCATTGATTTAAAGACTTAGTTCATAAATACAATGCAACCTGTAAACATCTAATCAAGGTTGGTATTTCACATCCATTATTTTACGGTAACGTTTTACATATAAAAGAGTAAAAAATACTTAAACTCGCCTAACAAACTTATAAAACCTTGAAATCGTCTAATTCATAAGGGTTATAATTACGGTATTGTCGTCAAGTCATTACGTATGGCCTTCTTTGTTATTAACATTGATTTTTGATAGGGTCTTTGCATTTTAACTAAACACATTCTAAATTCAGTATTGCATGGACACGGGTTTTGTATTCCGATATATGCATGATATCATTATGCTAAATTCCTCACGGGAAGGGGTCTTGGTGGAAGCTGTATACTGAGGGTACTTAACTTAATTTGTCAGTTGGTAATGGGTCTGGAGCTGGCATGTCAATTAACTGCTAGTAGTCCGTTGTGATTTCATGTTTTTGTCCGTATATTTAGTTCTTTAGTTTCCTTTTTCACAATTGACTCAGTCATGTTGCCAAATGAATTTTACTGTTGTTACGATTGTTTTTATTCTATTTATAACATTGGCTTTAGGGGGAAGGTTTGGGCCCCAATAAAACTAGTTTAACCCCGCCGCAACATGTTTGCGCCTGTCCTAAATCAGGAAATGTATTAAGCCTTTGTGTGTCTTGTCTTTTTTCTAGTTAGTTTACTTTATGTCTATAGGAGTCTAAGATGGTGTTTATTTCGCTGAACTTGATTACTCTTTATTAAGGGGCCGATTCCGACCTGCCGTTGGGTGTGGGGTTTCCTCACCGTTCATTGAAGATCTTATGGTGGCTTTGAGTTGTCTCTTTGACATATTCCACGTTTCCCTTCTTTTTCTATTTATCATCTATCATAGAAAATAAGGAATATTTTAGTTATTGGCAGTCTCATTTTTTTGTCTCAACCAGGCGGAATACTTGCGTTAACAATATGCGTAAGAGAGGTTATCATTGGGACCTGTCAATGGCAGCCTTCGTTAAGAACCTAAAGTCAAACAAGAATGCAACCCAAAGAAAAAATGTCGTTATTTAGTCCTATATCCGTTGATCTACCTCATATTTACCTTTTCCATCCGGGCTTTCAAAATATAAAATTTGTAATAAAGCATAATACCTTCCAAAAAACAATTTTTGATTCAGAGACTAGTCCCGGAGGTCCAAAAATATAAAATCCGTAAACAACATTAGCTTCTTGTGTTTTCCAACTGAGTTGATTTTTTGGGCTTTTAATCTTGTGGTACAACGGCAGTGGAAAGTGGAATACCGAAGGAACATAGAAGTGGTATTTACAAAACTCGAAGTCCAGAGACATGGCCAAAACGAGATCACAGGAAACAATGACGTTAGACACCTACAAAGCAAAAAAAAAAAAAAAAAAAAACCAAGATGTCGAGGAAGCAAAGGCATAGAATCGGTATTTTTTTCCACTACGTCATACTCAGTTTATAGATCAGATGCTTTTACGAGATAATTCCATCCGCATGTCATAAATGAATTACGAAATACAATGAATGTTGAAAACAAGGATCGAAAATAAACGGTCGGTGTCTTATAAGAAGCAGGAGATGCTTACTGTACCGGTGAACTTGATCTCATTTATGGTTTTATTGGGTTCGTGTTGTTCATCTGCATGTGCGTCTCCATTTTTCTTTTCTGTCTTATACTCATGTGGTGTCCTTGTTTCTTGGTGTATCCAATGTTACCGTTGTCTTAATTGTTCGCTTCTTGATTGACAATTCAGTTTTCACTCACTTTAGAAAACAACCGAAGTCCCATACAAAAGACGAGACAATTTCAGGCAAAACGTTATTCTAACAGGCTTACAGAGTACAGAATATTAATGATTAAATGTTATTTTCGTTTTTGTTTAAGTTCAGGATTGAACACACTTTTTACAGGTAATTTCTGTTACACGTCATTTGGTCTGCTTTCTCTTTTCCTTGAAGCATTTGTCTTCTGCCTTGAAGACCATAATACCGAAACGTTGAACAGTTCGCCTCTCTCGCCCGTTATGTGATTTTTAGTTGTTTTTTAGTTCATTTTGTCTGTTTCGCCTATATATTGTGGTGTATCTTACTGTTTTTATCGTGTGTATGTATGTTAATTTTTGGCCTTTGCACAATACAGATTTTCATACCTTCACTTTGACCACGCCATCTTCAGACTTCCGATAGAAATATATTTAAAATTTCATTCCTGTTCATCATAACGAAGCTATCTTAAATGGCAACTTTGAATCCATAATTCTCAAGGACGAATACAGGTCTCAGTTTTTAGGAGCTTTAAGAAAAGGGAAGAGTCTAAAGAAAAACATTTTACTGGCCTTTTCAAAAGTGTCACTCCTGTAACTCCTAGCAAGTACAAGGGCATTGACGGAAAGATTGCCCAGTAAAATAAACATCTTCGATGAGCCAACCACAGCACACTGGACAGTCATCTTGCAAATTAGTATGGTTGAGAAACGACAGTTCCTTTAACAAAAATAGTATTAATTTTCTTTGATTGTTATAAGACACAGACTTATTTACGATTTCATTCCTTTATTGAAATTACACATTTGCGTTGTACAGAATAAAGATATTTTTTTTCTATTTTCGTTCTTGATTAAGTTTAGGATTAAGCACGATTTTTACAGATAAGTTTTGTTTCAATTTATTGAGTCTGCTTTCTCCCTGAAGCAGTATTCTTTCTTTTCCTGCCGGTTGCGAACCATTTGAAGACCAATATGCTGAAACGTGGGGCATTTTTTGCTTCTCTCTTCCCTTTTTGCAATTTTCAGTTTGTTTTTTTATGTGTACATTTTGTCTTTTTAACCCTTAAATTGTGGCCTTTTTTACCATTTGTATGTGAATTGTCATTGTCATCAGATGAAAAAAAGAATGTTACTTTGAACTTCAAACTGAAGAATTACCATGAAATGATAAAAACAAAACATGAGAAACCACAATATCATTGTTTAAAAAAGTAAATAAATAAAAACTACGGTGTCGCTAAAAATATCACTAGATCGGGCATACCTTTATACTGACTTTTGCGCCATTTCTGAACCCTTGAAAATATTCTTTTGTGTTAGTCCTTAAAGAACTTTGCTTTGTGTTTATCTAAAAAATTGACATTATCATCACATGGCCTTTTCGACAATTTATGTCTCATTAATTGTCGAAATACTTTTCTGCGGAACTCTCATTTACCGTAACAACCCAACTGCAATTGCCATTTAAAGGTCGCAGACAGTTAAAAGAAATGATAATCCCAGTATTAAACAAAGAAAGAATCTTGAATCAGAAACATCATTTTTTTTCACAAAGGCTGATATCTATTAAAGAACTTTTTTATGGTCGTAAAAGACGGAATGTTTTGAAGCCCTGATTAATAAGGCGATGACGGAGATAACTATGTCTAATGAAAAGGTGTATAATTTGTGCTAGCTCTCGCGTAACGAGGAACAAAATACAAGCGGTTGCAAAAAACTGTAACGACATACACTCTTTACAAAGGAGAAGCTGGAATATTATTGTCCATGTTAGGGGAAAAACTGACAGATACGCTTCGCATTGAGGCATATAGTTAGATATTGTCAACCGAAATATCTCGTCGCCAAGTCTTTTTTATGAAAAGGAAAATAGTGGCGCAATCTGCTGTAAATAATTTTAATTTCGGTTTAACAAGGCTATATCTTCGGTGGGTAAATGACTGACAACAATTTATATTTATTGACTGGTTATGAGGGAATAGCAAGTTTGTTGTCCCCGAGACCCTGACTATTGACCGAGGGGTAGCCGAGCTCAATAGTTAGGGGTCAAGGGGACAACAAACTTGCTATTCCCGAATTAACAGTCTATAAGTGTTTTATTATACCGAAAACACAAGATTTAAAACTTTTGAATCATCTCTCTACTTTCTAGTATTTGTTTTTTTTAATTGGATTCTTATTAAAACACACACAATTACATCTATTTTCTTCAACAAAATTTAATCTGATGCAAAATGAACAGTGTTCACTGTAATTTGCATAACTAGTTTAGAGTTGTCACTTGGAAACAATGATTTCAGAGCATTCTGAATTACTACTTTACTCCAACGGGAATCTCACAAATGAGCAATCTACAAATATTTTATTAACCCCCCCCCCAAAAAAAAATAAAATAAAATTCACAATTTTTAAATCATCCTTGAATAATAATTCTCTCATTTCTAGTATTTTTCTTTCTTCTAAATTTTGTATTCTTATTAAAACATAAAAACGATTACATCTTTTTTTCATCAACAAAATTATTCTGCTGTAAAGTGAAAAGTGTTTACTGTAATTTGCATACCTAGTTTAGAGTTCTCATTTGGAAACAATGATGTCAGAGCATTCTGAATTATCATCAGACTTTTTATCCAATAGGAAAGCAAGAGAAAAGTTCGGGAAAAATATTCATGCTGCCACTCAATAGTCTGGGAAACTATTGGCCGGTAAATAGTTACAAAAGTGGAAAAGGTGAAAAATAGTAATTCTATTTTAGAAATTTTAGTAGTAATGTTCATATACTGAGGTATAATAATTGCCGATTTTCGTCATACAATAGTTGTAACAATGACTTAACATCATAAAATGCCCGACATCAATGGAAATACTCTCTTATTGTTGTTCTTCATCTTGAAGTCACCATGCGGCCTTCAGCAATAAGCTTTGTTCACACCTCATACCGAGCCGCTATGGTTTGATCGGACGTTAAACAACGCTACATCAACGGAGTTTAACTTATGGATGTGAGATTGTCAACAAACATCAGATTTTGTACAACCGTTCTCAGCCGTTTCACGACAAAGAGAATAATAGCAAAAAAAAAAACTTCCACATTCACACACTTCATAGCGATCATATAAAATTGGACGGAATTCTCCATGTAAAACTGATCATATTTTTAAGCCAAGTATACTGAACAGTAAAAGAAACATTTCATTCTTGCTGTTCACTATACTTTCCTTGTCATTCTGATTATTGTGTATTGGCTTAACTATACGGAGAATTACACCCGAGTTTAGCTGATCGACATCAAGGGTGCGACATTAGATTAATCGAGTCATTGGCAAGAAAACATCGCATTATGAAATAGGGAGATGTTGGTATTATAAATAGGTGGTCAAAATAACGTTTGGAAAAATTGATAAATAAAAAAATTAATAATTGCACAAATTTTGAAATATGATAGTGTATCTAAATGAGAAAATTTAAATTTTCCCAAAACAAGTAAACTATAAATGAAATATAAAGGGGGCATAAAACTATCTCAGCAGGAATCTTCACTACAGGAGAGACAAATCTAAACAACAATGAAAGGATATGGAGTAAATGTATACAAGACAAAGTCTCTACAAATACATGATAAACTAAGTAAGGGCATAACACTTTATTGTTGTTCTTCACCTTGAAGTCTCCATAATTTAAATTCAACCAGCTATCAGAAATACAGACGACCATTTGTTTATTAATGTGTCTTTTTTTGAAAAACAACCAAAGCATTTTACAAGAGGAGAGAAAAAATGTCACAAGTATATCTCGGCTCGAAACAGGTGCTGTTAATTTTTTCGTTGGTTTTATAGATTTCAGTTTTAAATTCAGTCGCTTTTAAAAAAAAATATGTTTTTGGGTCAGTACTAAGTGCTTAAAGGCTTGAGCAGTGGTGGCAATGGATACTAATATTCCAAGGGACAGCGCAGTGGTAATAAACAAAACAAAATCCTAAATTAAATTAAAATTGGCTACCGATACGTGAGGGAAACAGGAAGAACGGATAATTTCTAAAATCAAAAAAATGAATTCAAGTAACGTGGTAATTTATATTCAACACAAATTGAGTCAACATGTTAAAGACATAACGAAAAAACAAAAATGCACAAGATTGTTACAAAACTTAACCAATAGAAGTGTAGTGACCATTAAGACATTCCGTGCCCAGATTGAAAATAAAAATTGCCTCGGTGTTTTTAGAGAAAAGGAAAAAAAATGTTAAAGGTCTTAATAGTAGAGAGCACTGCGAACTAAACAAAACTCCTAACTACATATATATTTACAAATGTATATAAAAATATGTGCTGTGTAAAGGCCAAAAATCAACAATTTGAACCCCCCCCCAAAAAAAAGTAAAGTATGCCACAAATTTTAGTAAAATACACAAAAATATATAATTGAAATGGCTAAAAATTACAAAAAGGTAGAAGATGGAGTGCCAAACGTTTCGGCCGTATGGCCTCCGACTAGGGCCTTCCGGGCTGAATTACAGAAAAAAATGTTAAAAAGGACGAAAGAAGGCAGACCTAATGGCGTGTCACAGTTATTACCTGTAAAAATCGTGCCAAATCCTTAACGTTTTTAAAAGCGAAAATAAAACATTCTTGACCAAACCCTTCGAGAAGTTTTGAGTTTGATTTCTCTTCCGTAGAGCGACAGTGTTTTACCAACAGACTAGGCTCCTAAAGCTAGCCGGCGGTTTAGCGACGAACACCCCTGGACCCATCTTTCAAAATTACGTATTGTCATTTATCTCCTTTCAAGATTGTGGTCATGGGGTCAGATGTCCATCTGTATTGGATTTTATTCGTATGTTTATTATACTATAGGGAAACGGGACAGATAAAAGGGAGGTTTTGGTACTCATAAGCCGGTTTAACCCCAACGCTGGCTTTTGCTAGTGCCGGTACCAAGTCCGGCTGTACGAGTTCCTGTCGTTGTTAACATTTGTCTTTTGTCTTGTTTGTGTTTTTCCTGTGTAGTTCCCTGGCAGATTGTGGCATGTGACTGTAATTTTCAGCCATTGTAGATGTGTCCTGTTATCCTCTCTTTTACATATGCTATTAGTACTATGCAAATATCTAATTCCAGTGCAGGAATGATAATATATACTTTGTTAAAGGGTGGAACAGTTCGATGAAAATAGATAATTTAATTGTTCAAGGAACTTTTGTTGTTTCTCACCCGCACTAGTTTGTATGAGGGCAGTTACATGCATGTCCAGTATGCTGTGGTTGGCTCACAGAAATATTCATCTATACTGGGCAAATATATATTTATATATCTGCTATCAATACAACTAATGTAATAAATATTAGGTCAAGTATAATAAAGATGTATATGTTAGGATCTAATTATACGACGTACGGTTAGGTCATCAAAACCCACAAAATATTCATAAATGTCATTAATTGATCATTCTTTCATATCTCATTTCGATCAAGGTCAATATCTAGTTTTTTGTGGTCAAAATTATTCCGTTTTCACAAAGGGATGTAGGACAACCTGCACGCATTTATTCTGCACGCATTTATTTCTTCTTGAATCAAAAGGTATATGATTCGAAACATCGGGCGGTTATCTCCCTGTACAAAGTTAGAAGTGGAGATGATTTTGATTTCGATATCAATGCTATTGATATGCTTATTAAAATTATCTCCACATGGACCATATATAACGAGCTTGTAACAGGGGAAAAATCAACCGATATTTCTCATGAATAGAATGTCAAACATCAAAGAAAGTGTATAATTTGATTAAAAATAGCCTTATATTTTATCATCGAAATACACAAGACTTGAATGTGTCCTCCATGCATTATGACGTTGGAAGAGAGAAGTAACTCATTAATGTTAAAAATGTCGTTCAAACGGTGAGGGTTTTAGTTTTTTATGCTAAGATAGAGAAAAATATTCAATAACCAGTGAGAGTGCACCACAAAAATATTTCAGACAGCTGAAGGTAAGATTTCAATCCTATCGATCCATTAACGTGATTAAGCTTCGCCCAAGTACTCAAAATCTAAGCCTTTGCTTCGCGATTTGTGTCTGATGCTTTTCCTAATCAAGAACGAAAGAAAATTGTATTCCGAAAAGTTGGACTTGTTCATTCTATATTTCCACATGGGTAAACAAATTTAAAAATTCCATTAAAATAAAAAAAAAAGTCAAATTCTGACGATATCTATCATCCAGGATCAACCAAGTTCACAGTCAAATCATTTTTAGGAAGAATTTTCAACGACACTTTTATATCTCTAGAGACTATGCCAACCATAGCTATAATTAAATGGTAAACTTTCTCAAGTACACATCGCGAGTTATCTCCCATTTAATAGTACCACCTTTTATTATAATTTGTTAATATACATGTACTTATAAAAAAAATGTGATTATGATAGCACTTAATTGACAAAAACACACGGTACATAGAAACCTAGCTAAAACACAATCCAAGCTTGCAAAACAAATTTTCTTTCAAATATAATTATATGTATTGATTAATTGATAAAAATAAATTGTTATGACGATAGGCTCGGTGAATTAAGTGCATACTAACACATGAATATAAGCTTCACAATAAACCTTCTTTTTAATTATCACAATATAAGAGTACAAGCAGAGGGCAAGGACGTTTGATAATGTACAAAATCTTAAAATGCAACTTTATACAAAACACCCCTGTAATTATCCTTTTTGCGGTTTATCATTTTACAAAACGTAGACGATATACAAAGAAGATAATAAAAAGTGTTTGGAAATCAACTATCAATGCAAAAAGTGATAGAACCTTGAGTACATGTTCGAGATAAGGGATTAGATGTTTATGATTATTGAGTATAAGTTTAAGAGTAAGTGAGAACCGAACTCTCAATCAAAAGAACGAACAATCCACGGACAATGGCAACATCGGACACACTAAGATACAAGGACACCACTTAAGTACGGGACAAAAAAGATAATGAAGACACACACACACACACAGATGAACAACAATAAAAACCATGGGTGAGATCAAGTGTACCGGTAGAGTAAGCGTCTCCTGCTTCTTATAAGACACCCGCCGTGTCAAATTCGGTAGTAAAGTCAAATCCGATAGAGGAAAAACAAACTTTAGTTGCAGAGGGAAAGATCTGTTGTCACCTGGGAAACAGATATCCCATAGCGATCCACAAGATCGTGATGTCGACCGTAAAACTTCTGTAGTGATGACTTTAAGTTTTTGGTAACCTATAATATCCCAAATACAGTGAATATTCAACTGTTCGTTATCAGATATATTACCATTAAGAAATCATTTTCCAATATCATAAGGACTTTGACCATAAAAAGTTGGTTTCATTGGTTTTATGACAGATGTATATGATCTCTGAAGATATTCATAGCAAGTTTGTTAGCCGTCTTCACCAAATGAATCCTTAATTAATGTTATCTAAAATTATCGTGTTGATTACTCAGATCAGAATATAAGATTAATTCTTCAATTCGCTCGTTTTGCTATGGTATTGCTTTATGGCATGCTGCATTTATTTCTTGTACGCTTGTGTTCAAAAAGTTATTTATATTTATCACGACTAGCTGAATTTTCAGTTATTTTCAATGTCATTGGTAAATGATATTCATCATACAGTGTGGCGATGGCAACTCGCTTACCATTCCGTTCCATCTTATGATACATGTACATCCAATTTTTTGTTGGTTTCACAGTGCTGTGCTTCAGTTTTGTGACGTTCTTGTTCATTAATGTTTGTTTGGTATCTCTTTGTCATGCTGTCTCGATTTTTTGTTACATGTAAATTTCCATGGTTTTGTTTTGTTTTTATTGTTTCTAGATTTATCCTTTCATTGCCGTTAGCGTTAATCACAATCAGCATTTTGTGCCATATTATTACTTAATGATGACATGTACTATTTACTAAGTTATTTTCGCGTGACTTATTTAATTTCTCTTTGTTAGTTTCATGGAAATTTATTTTCTACATCTAATGTAATTTTCAATTTTTCCTTTCGAAAATCTTTTCGAATTAAAGTTGGTTGAAACTATTTCATGTCAACAAGATGCAAAAAATATTTATATAGAATATACCACGTGACCTTCAACCTTAAGAGAAAACCAATATACCTAATTGTGCTTTATATTCGACCTTTTATTCTTCACTGATGAACATTCATTGACGTTTGAAATCTAGGGTATATGACAAATGTGATAATTTTGACTATACTACCCACAAGCGTATGAAGTATATATTTCGCAGTTGATTCGTTAGAGCTTGTACTTCATACACTGATTTTGTGAAAAAAGCAAATAAAGGTTTGTCACAGAGACTGCTAATTCTCGGATATTTTCAGCCTTTGTTAGTTTCGTCCTATTCGTCCTAGTCCTAAATTCGTAGAATTTAGAAATTTTATTGCCGTCACTACGACATCATGAATAGATATGAAATGTCTGTTTCACAATGAAAACGGGCATTTTCATCTATATTCATGTCTTTCCAGATTTGAAATAACCGTTAAGACTTTGCCTTGAATTGACCCACTGACAGCGTTAGTCTTTTAGTCGTGAGTGTTGTATTGGTGGTTTTTGTGTGCGTGTTGTTGGTTTGTAGAATCTTTGGTCTGTCATTCTCTGGGTGTTCTCGATTTTGCACTGTCTTTGGACTTTGATTGATGTAATATTGAGTGTTGATCCTTTTGTATTCTACTGCTATTGTTTTTAACATTGTTTGCATATATCCGTTTTAAACAATTCATCAATATTTAAATATTTCACTTGACTCTTTACTCAAAGTTATAAATTGTTTAGCTCTTTTTTGGAATACAAGTGATTAAAAATTTGACAGGAAGCAGAACTTTTCTGATATTTTCACAGGTTTAGCATGAATGATGTTAACTATGAATTAAAAATTAGTGTGTTCATTAACAAGAAATTACAATGTTTTTAAATGGATAAAAACAGAGAAGTCAGAAAAACGAACAGACATATCAAAACCTTATACCGTTTAGACTCACAAGGCTTTAAAAATTCCGTCTCGTAGGATGATTGAAATATTCTTCAATAGATATCAGTCCCGAATAAAAAATTTCAACTTTCGGTCCGAACTCTGATTCTGTTACTTAATACTGGGATTAACACTTTCTTTTAACCGTCTACGACCTTTCAATAGCAATTGCTGTTGAGTTACTACTGGACATTACTGCGTTGGAAGAGGAGGTCTGGTGCGCCATAAAACCGGTCTTATTTGTCATTTCTTTTTAAATGCTTGTACCAAGTGCGAACCATTGCGGTCGATAATTTTTTAAGGGGTTTCCACCTGCTTTGTCTGTTTGCCTAATGGAGTTTGGCTCTTGACAAATCTGGTCGGTAAATTTGTTATTTACCCCCCCCCTTTTTTTTATGATCTTGGTCTACATTGTCTGTCAGAATATTTTGATTGATACTTCTGTATTTGTCTGCCATTGTATTTATTTGCTTTGAATGAAATATTTTGAGTGAACGATAATTGAAAAAAAGCTGAATGAACGGTTTTTGAATTTTATTCAGTTTAAAGCATACGTAACCAATTGAACATGCAGTATATATGTACACGGACTTGGCACACAATAATCACAACAAATAAATAAAATAAACATTTTTCCAATTTCTAATCGAAAAAATAACAGTTTTATAAAATGAAAGACAATGGTATTGAAGCACTTAAAATCACGCGGCGTCACGCTGTATCACGCTAGATCGATTTCATTTCTGGTAAATCTAGCACAGAGATATTTAACAAACATTTGGCCGATCAAAGTATTACATAGCGTATCTTGCAATAATACAAAATGAAATTTCATCCGCCCATGTTTTAAATCGCCATCTTCTATAGCCTATACGTTTATTTAAACAAACAAAGATTTCTCCTCTTGCTTTTGAATTATTTGTAGCTTTTCTCGTAATAGGCGATCATAAATATTATTGCATTTTATTTCACATTCAAAGATTCAACTGTATGTCAAATTCCAAGGACGGATTTCAATATTTAATAATTTGTGTACCCTGTAGGGATTTACTCCCTGTATCACCGGAATAAGTTCTCAATATTTGTTCCCGGAATTCTGTCTTGCGACGTTATAACGGCCATTTTAATATAACGTCCTAGCATCTTTGACATTACGGATAAGCAGACGACATATCGATATAAATACCTCTAAGGCGTTCTTCATCCGGGTCTCGACAATTATCGACCTCTATCGTATACACTTGATTTGTATTTTTATTGTCACTTCTAGAATGTTCAGAATCTGATAATACTTTGGTATTTTGTACTCGAGAATGTTCATCTTTTTCAAACATACTAATGTCAATGTTTTCGTCACTATTTGAATCACTGTCCTGATGTTTTGGGCTGACGTCACTCATGTGTATATGTTCATCCTCTTCATTATCCATTCCCGAATCGAAAGACTGACCCCTTTCGTCCGGTATTGAAGGCAAAGACTCCAAAGACATTGTAGTTTGAAGTCGACCAGGAATATTACTGACACGTTTCTTCGAAAATAATTCGAAATTTACATTTTCTGTGTTCTCGTTTGGTGTAAAAAGAGGATTTGATTTATAGCGATGGTCATCCCGCGAAACATTCTTGAGAGATCCAGCGTTTTTCCCTGGAAATTCACGCAACGATTCAAGTGAATATGAATTACGAAGTCCGCCAAAATTTCCAGGATTTGTTTGGCTTCTTCGAATAGGTGGAGTCATTTCACTTCCATCCACTTCCGCAACTGAATATAAAGTACTAGTTTTATAAATATCTGTAGAGCTTGAACTCAAATGTAAGTTTACTAAAGAAGGTGCTGACTGTCTTCTTATCTCATTCTGAAAAATATAAAGGGTTAAATTAAAAAAAAATGTTTATCTTTTTGTCAACCTGATTTTGTATTTCTTTTAATTATTAACATTTTTCGAATGTGCAAAAACTATGAAGCAAATGAGTATCTCTCTAGTGCCAGTTAAAAAGGCTTGGGACAGCATTGATGATATTACACTGTAAACCACCACTTATAGATAAATGTAACATTCTCTTTTAATGTTTCCAATGTAGGCATTTAGCCAACGAAATATTTCTGTTGTGAAATTTTTTTAGATTGTAGAAAGTACAATTACGAATAAATGCTCGATGAACATTGTGACAGACAGACGGACAGTTTGACCAACAAATGTAAAACAACAACCCTTTTCTCAAGCTGAGATACTATCATAGGCAAAATTAATCACTTACAGAGGCAAATCGAACAAAGCAGGATAGTAATTTTGGCAAACACATAAAGTAGAGGCCCACAGTCTACAGTATAAAGAAATGCAATACGTATTTGAAGTAAATAAATTTATAACAATGTACAAACCTTTTTATACATAGGAGCTCCAGAAACTGATATTTTCTGAGTTTCATACACGTCATCGGTGTCATCTAGTACTTCTATGAGGAAGAATTTCTGAATAACTTGTGGCATTTTTGTATCCATTAACAAAATGACAATACCAACAATAGTTGCAAATATACCTGTAAAATAACTATGATAAATTAGTAAAAAGATGGCCATAAAACATTCCGATTTTCACATTTCTACGGGTGTCCTTGTTTCTGCATGTTTCCGATGTTGTCGTTGTCACTGGATCGTTCGTTTTGAAGCCACCATTTTATTTATAAAATGCCCGTTCCAAGTCGGGAATATGGCGGCTTCCATGAAATGTTCTGTGTTGAGTTGTTTGTTCTCGATACTATCGTACGGCTTACGGATTTCCCTTAATGGCATCTAATTGCTTTGGACTTTTGTTGTCACTTTTATTTGTTGACTGACGGTTCAGTTCTCACGTACTTTACTATATGATACATGCAATTTAACTTTTCAACAAAAAAGGGTTAAACTGCTAAAAATTTGTTCACTCAAACAAGCCAAAATGTGTTATCAAGCCCATTGCAAGTAATTGTCTAAAAACATTAATGATCTTCGATTGATGAATTGAACGTTTTTGTGATTTTCTCTTCTTCCTAATAAGCGCTTTGCTGTAGGTACAGTCAAATACAACGAATACGAAATATGAATATAAATTGATGTGGTTAAATGAAATTTTATAGACGGATTTTTTTTTAACCAAAAAAATATCCATTGGCGGATCCAGAGAGAAATTCAGTTGAACCTCTTTTTGATAAATAGTTCAAATGCATGTAACATAATGGGAAAACAAAAAGAAAAATGATAAGGTAATAGCCTGGAATTCCATTTCTTCTAGAACCTAGTCGATAGCTAGGTTGGTAGAGGAATACCTGGTATTTCCTGATAATTACAGCAGAAGATGTTATATTTTCTTGGTTTAGTAAATAATTTATTCAAATTTAATATACAAATTTTGTAACTTTTTGACTTAAATGTCAGACAAATTACGATATTCACCAAAATAATTGCAATTTAAATGATTCCAATTTATCTTAAGAAATGAATTATGGATAATTAACGAGACGTGTTTCAAATACAAAAACTGAAATATTTTATTTATCAGCTCAGTAGGAGGAAGTAGAAATTAAGTTACATAATTCATGTATAACTAATATAGCATAGAAGTACTAGTAACCTTAATTCTGGTTAGCAGTTTACGTGTTTTGGTATTTATGTGTGTGTTCTTTATACTATAGGGAAACGGGATAAAAAGGGAAGGACTTGGTGTCAAAAAACCGATTCAACCATACCCCTGGCTTTTGATGGTACCGGTATCAACTCCTGAGTTAATATCGTTGTTAACGTTGGTCATTTGTCTTTGACTTTTGTTATGTTTTAGAGTGCTTTTGTTAAGAGATCGCTGTCGGATTGTGGTTATGATTGAAAATAATGAATGTTTAGTATAAACTATTGATTGTTTTGATAAATAACAATATGTCGAAGTTACTGCAAAACTTACCCATTAATAATACTGCCCAGAAACAAATTCCGTAATGGAGATGAAATTCACTTTCAGAACAGAAGAACCTAAGCTTTGCTGTTGGTTGTAAAGCGTGGTAGACGATACATGTCGTAACCATAGTAACACCAGTAAGTGTGAATAGGGCTGCACCATAGAATATAACACTGCAGATCATTATATTGGCTAAAATCCAAAATGAGAATGCAGTCCTGAAAATAAGAAGGAACGTTAGAGGATTTGCCTACCATCAAATAAAGAAATATAATATGGTAAGGTCTGGTAATATAACATATGCAAACAAAGATTGAGCATGACAAAATAAGGTCCAATTTAGATGAACAGATAACCAACAGATATAACAACGTTTAAACAATATCATAACTCCTATAGAATAATCATCAAATGCTTTCCAAAGTTGAATATAATTTGCATTATACCCAGTTCATTGGATTTTCAATAAAATGTTTTTTTGTTGATTTTTAGGACTAAAGCCGTAAGAAGCAAAAGGAGGAAAAATAAGTAATTTTCTAGATTGTATTCATTGACAATTTTGCAATAAATACCACCATGGATATGACAAGTAAGTACACGTATCCTTATAGACTGAAGCCATGGAGATGTCTGTACTTACAAATTGGCAATATATTCCGCCACAGTCACCAACTTGAAGTATTTACACGTATCCTTGAAGACGACTGTAACCATGGAGATATCTATACTTACAAAAGTAATATGTTGGCGATATATCCAGCCACAGAAATACCAAGTTTTTACATATATCCTTGGAGACGGTTAACTATACTTAACAAAAGTAATATCTTGGTAATGTGTTCCGCTATGAAAATACCAAATGGTTCCACGTAACCATGGACAATATGTAATTAAGGAAATATATGTACTTACAAAAGCAATATCTTGGCAATATATCCCGCCATAGAAAAGGACCTGCCCCATCTCATTCCTCCTGCATCTATACTGAAAAATTCTACAACTGTCAACACTGGTTGTGGTAAACCCCTCTCCAAAAAATCACGAAAATCTGTTATTGATCCAACCGCTGAAAAAAATAAATGAAAGGGTATGATATAAATGTCAATGGGATAAATTCACTGCAATTCAAGGTCAGATAAACTAAATGAAGGGACCATTTTATTGTTGTTCTTAATCTTGAAGTCCTAGATGTACATTACTCTGAACTTGTCCTTTAAAAAGTTTAATTTTGTATTAACGTAGGTCATAAATGTACACAAAAAACGTTTCTTGTCGACTTCTATTTTATTTTTAAAACATTTATCCCTATCATAATGTGTCTATTAGTATTTCATCTATATTGCCATGTTTGTGAATTTTCCCCCCTTTTCTGCCTTATATCCCAAGTATTCGTGTATAATTCTTTACAATAGACCAAAAATGCTATATGAATGTCAGCAAAAAGTTCAAATTACGTGCAAACATTTTAGTGAGTTCTTTATATAGACCACAATAAACCAAAGAATTATAAATTTTAAAATACGGAAGTTACCGCAAATTTAGCAAATTAAGACATTTAAAACATGGGTTAATTCTATGACAATATTGCGGGAAAGGGGTTACTTTTGAATTTGTTTTTACTTTTTAATTGGTTTTTCATTAATTTTAAAAACTAAGAAAAAAATTTATATAAAAAAAGAATACAAATAACAAAATTGGTGCTTTTGAAATGTGTTGAGATATATGAAAAAATGATATTCCTTTTGAGAAAAAAATGACTGGATAAAATCAGTCGAAAACGAACAGGTTTGAGATATGACGATTATAATCCCTTGAATAAAAGTATGCATAACTTAAAGATTCTAGAACATTGAACATTTTTGATGACCTCATTACGCCTTATTGATATTTCTGTCGAACTATTGTAATGACAGCTATCGTCACGGAATTTATAAAATTATTACAGGCGGGACATAATTTTATTGAACGGCAATTAATCTGACATGCTACTTTGAATAATTAGGTCAAATCGACAATAAGTAATTTTCTGTTTGATAGAGATACAATGTTCAGGAAAAGGCGAGAAAAGTATAATTTGTGCATAATATTATGCAGGTGAACTCAACTCACGTTTTATTCAGTTAATACAGACAGCTTTATGCCTGCATAACATTTTATTTTACTGACATTACAAAATCGGTTTGGTAAATACGACAAATAAATCAGGAAATATGCTGCATGCGTTTTGGTATTCCGGTTAGACTTCGGGAATTCTCCGGTTTAATCAATTTGATTGCATTACTATGATTTGCCCAGTGACCCCCTTAATATTTTCCCATTGTTGTATTTTCATTTTGTTGTTGAATTCTGACAAATTTATCCAATCCTATATATTATCACCTATTCATTGTTTTTGTTAAAACTGTGAAAATTCAGAGGAGTTGAATTGTTCAGATTCCCGCCAAAATTTGACTTATTTATATTTGAAAATCGATATCTACCCTTTCAAAATTTTTGGCTTAAATTACATTTTTTGAAATCTTCATACAAATAATATTACATTTAACTTAAGTCCTCTTCATTTCTGAATTGGGGAGCTAACCTCTTTAATTTCACCCAGTATTTAGGGAGAAGTTTTCACACTTACCACCAAAAGGTATAGCTTCGTTATATTTCACTGTTCCTTTATTTGTACCTTGGAAAGTTCCTGAAATAAATAAATTGAAAATTCAAACTTTTTGATATAGTCTCTGTGTTTTTTTTTTTAAATTTTATATTATCTATCCTAATGTTGGTTTCTTCAGCCTCAAACAATTGTTGTTCATCCTTCTTCCTTCGATATTTTAATACAACTCTCCATTCTTGTAAAATTCGACATTGTTATATACCTTTCTGTTTTTTGTTCCCCTGTATTTTTCTCTATTTTATGTATCTTTTTCTTTCGAATTCAATACACTCCGAAAGTTGTCAATCTTTTCGTTCTACGGTATTAAAATGACTGCCCGCATTTTGCTTTTTGTCGAGAAATTGACTTCTGTACATTTGTTCGCTGTTAATTTACCAACTTCTTTCTGTCACTTTGTATTATTAATGTAAGTACTTTTGTTGTTATTGTGTATTGGACTTTTTGCCTTGACATTTGTAAAGCTAAAAAAAAAAAGAAAATAAATAAATAAGTAGATAATATAATAATAAAATTAACAATAACCATAATGTAAAACAAACGATAACAGCGACTGTACCTTTTAAGGTGATATTAATTTTTTGGAGTCCAATATTGAGACCAACTTGTCCAGATATTTCAGCATCAGACCTGTAGATGTATGGTACATTTACTTTGTGGTCAACACCTTCCATCCAACAATCTCCAAACAAACATACTGAAATAGAAGGATTAGTTGAAATGTTATTGTTTTCTTAAAATGAACATCGTTTTAAATTTGATTTGAAGAAGAACATGTAGTTTGCGAACGCAGTAATAGCTAAACTACGTTGGTATCTTCAAAAGAACTCATTTCAACTGTATTATAACTAAAATAAGCCAGCGGGGAATATACAAATACAAACCTATGGCGATAGAGGTTTGGGTACCCATAAAAATGTTTAAGCCCACCACGCCGGTACCAAGTCCGGCTATCCCGAGTTCCTATCGTTATTTATGTTTGTCTCTAGTCTGTTATGCGCTTTTTGTAGTACAGTTCCCTTGTGCGTTGTGGTTTGTGATTGTAATTTTTGACCATTGTAGGTCTTCACTGTT
Organism: Modiolus philippinarum; assembly: GCA_002080025.1. Classification (NCBI taxonomy): domain Eukaryota; kingdom Metazoa; phylum Mollusca; class Bivalvia; order Mytilida; family Modiolidae; genus Modiolus; species Modiolus philippinarum. Next base: position 48,751 of record MJUU01072532.1, read on the forward strand.
ATCTTGACCTTATAAACAAATGTATGGCAATAAAGTTTGTACAATACAAAGGGGTGCATGCTATTAACTCAAGTAACAATTGAAATGATAAGTAATATGACACCAAACATAAGAAATCAAGTCTCTTTCGTTTGGTTTAAGTCCTCACATACATCATTTAAACTAATTACTAATTCTTAAATGAATGTTTTATTTCAATTTTGATGCCATTAAATTTATTCTATTTGACACAAATGTTTGATAAATGAAAATTTAGTCATCGAATTTTTAATTTGATAAATTACTTCCACTTTATTGTTACACATTGTTCAATCAGAGGCATTAAAATGATTGATTGGGATAAATTAATATAATTGATATATTTTATGATTTGGAAATCGTCCTTCCTTCACCTTGCTCTTTTGAACCAAATCGAGAGTAAACTTTATAAAACTGGCAAAACATTTTGATGAGTTATGCTTATCTTTTTGTAATTGTTGTACCAAATACAGAGGTCAAAGATCAATAGTTTTTTATATGTCAATATTTTTGAAAATTGTCACTTTACATAATTTGAAAGAATAAAAAATATTGATACTTAGAAACCATCTAAGTATCAGTAATATTATGGCACAACAAATAAACAAAAATGAACAAAAACGCTAAAATAGGTAAATCACAACATCAGCCTTATATTTGAGAATCTGTATCTAGGAAGGTTAAGCTGTCGTTTCAAATATTGAATATTAGAAAGCACAAATATGAGGTAGCAATTCATTTGAAATAAAAGAAGCATGAACGTTTAATATTACGTGTAATACAACATTACTCGTTTTTAACAGAGAAATCATTTGAGCGTTTTATTACATGAGTTTTTTCCCAAACTAACATGATTATGTTTGATATTGATGATATCAGACAGAACTGTAACAGGTGCACGGATGCAAAGAACAGTTGTAAGTTTCATGGGTCACCGTGACATAAATCATGTAATTTTAGTTACAAATCAATTTAGAATTATGTTAACATACAAAAGATAATGTTAGAACTTATGTTTCATTTCGTTTTTTCAAATTAAACACTTTTTCCGTGACAATTTCATCACTGAATGTTTAATATATTCATTGGTTACGATTTTGCTGAATTGATAAAAATGAGACAGTACTTTGATGTGTCATAGTATGTTTTTGTACTTTTCCTACACTGAAGTCAGTGAGAAAAGATCCCTGAAAATTTCAAAATCACAGACCACAATTAAGACAAAGAATTGTTCAAGAAAAACATAGATGATACAGAGAAAAGACATGTTCATTTACTCAATATCCTTTCGTAAAACGTTATTAACGATATGAACTTGGAGGAGCAAGACTTGGTAACTGCACTAGCAAAAACTAGCAGTAGAGAAAAACCGTTTGTGTGAATCAAAATCTTCCCTTTTTATATATTATAATTAACATAAATGAGCCCTTTTAAGTGAGACCACTAAATAAAAAAAAACAATATCTTTTAAGGAAAAGAAAAAGAGACAGATTGTCATTTGGAAAGAGCAAAACGTAGGAAAACTTTTGAAAAGACACTAAAGAGAAAAACCTGCAATTTTTCTACAAAGACACTTATGATGTAAGACTCTTGTTTTAACTCTTATTACAATAAACAATCTTTTATTATAACACAAGCGATTGTCCTTTTGTTTTTGTCTTTTTTAAAACTCCCTTTGGGTTGATGATATGGTTGGCTCTGTACTTTTTATTTGTTTTGACTTTCAATTGTTTTGCTCTGCTGGTGGACTGTAAGTTCCCAAGGGTATTCACCAGCCCAGTAATCAGTACTTCGGCGCTGACCCGAAAGCCGATTCTATTTGTTAAAAACCTTGCAATAACTTAATTTTTGTAAATTTTGTTTAAACTAAGGAGTATCTCCCTCATGCAAAGCTCTGTCCTTAGCTTATTTTGGCTTTACATTTAGATCATATTGGATATTTGTTCTCTATCAGTGTTTGAACATTTTTGAGTTTATGGTCTTCCAAACGTTTAGATTTTATCTGCGCTGAAGAGACATAAGTTATCGAAATGCGCATATGCAGAAAATAAATTCGCAGTAACTTCGGTATTTAGTTATTTGCAAGTTTTTGGAAAAAATACCCAACTAAAGATCGGTAAACACGGTATTTATTTCCCAATGTTTGGTTCCATTTACATTGAAACATTTACAGAAACACAAGACAATTAGTAAGGAGGAAACAAACCGTTAGTCAGAAACAATGAACAATCCAGGGACAACGGCAAATTAGGAAACACCGAGAATCAAGGACACACCATGAGTACGGAACATTAAAGAAAATCATTTTGTGTTAACTTTGCATACGATTTTATTTTGAGCTTCCTTTGTTTGCAAGTTTTCTTTCGAAAAAAAGAGTTAAATTATTTCTGATATTGGAGTTTAATGTTATTTTTTTTACAAAAAATTATGTTCTGTTTAATTGGTTTATAAATATGTACTAAATTTCACAGGAGCGCAAAAATGGAATAAATTTGACATTTGTACTTCAATTTCTTTGCCATATCTAACCTGGAGAGTGAAAACTGTCATAGTGGTAGTTATAATGGCCATTATACAAACTGGACATGACATATATTACCCAGACATTGTAATTATAGTTTCAAAGGAAAGCGCGTGTCTGTTGTCACTCTAGACATGTTCTATAAATATAGAATGAATAACAGGAATTATATAAATGTAAGCTTGTTGACTAAAAAACGGATTAAGCAATATTTTTGTTATTTGGATTATTAGAATAGAGAGTATAAACCTTAAAGGAGTAAAAGAAAGCAAGTAGGGTTTAGAAACTAAAATGTATTTGAACAATGGAATATATTTTCTCAAATATTTAGTGAAAGAGGTAGTATTGCATGAACCAGGTAAACCTATAAAAAGTTGTTCGTGATTTTCTTCATACACGGAACCCGACCTATTGCTGGAGGGAGTGCCAGAGAGAAAATTTTGCTGGACATTTGTGATCTATACTATGGCTTAGTGAAAAGTCTAGGAAAGACCTTAACTAGCGGTAAAACTGCAAGAAATCATCATACTTACCTAAAAAAATAATTTTATCGCTTTCTCCTGTCCATTCTAGTTGCGAGATGCTTAAAATGATACACAAATAAAACGTGTATACAGTTTTTCATTTTATTAAATCGGTATTACCCTGTTTATATATTTTGTTTTGTAATTTTGAATATTTGTGCGGAGAGTCATGTATACTTACATAATATTGTTGTACCAACGCCCAGACTGTAAATCACTCTTATTAACGTGTACCAACGCTACAAAAAGAAAAATAATGATTTGAAACCAACATACATTTGGTTATTAATTAACAATAAAGACTTATATATATTTAGTGATCCTTTATTCCCCTGCCACTGATATGTACCCCAAAATGATACAAAACTATTACTCTGGTGTCGTCTGGACCTAAATATGTCTATTGTTGATGTTTGGTTATACATCTGGCCCTACAATTAACCACAATATAATATGAAAAAGAAAGGAAATGGGGTAAATGCCAAGGAGACAACATCCCATATCCAGGTTAAAACGACCCAAAACAAAGCATCTAGGGGTCACCGTACGGTCTTCAACGCAGTGAGGAACCTCACACCATATAGCAAGCCCTAAATGTTCACTTATTATACTAGTTCTGAATTGGACTGTTTTTACCTAAATATGGTGAATAAAAGGATATGAAGTAAATGCACATGAGACAAAGTCTCTACAAATACATGGTAAAAAAATAAGCAAAGGAACAACGCTTTTATTGTTGTTCTTCATCTTGAAGTCACCATGAGGCCTTCAACAATGAGCTTTGCTCATACCTCATAGTAAGTTCAAGACGGCCCCTAGCACTGGTTTAAGCGGATTCTTTGCTAATTGTCGAGGAACGCTACATTCATGTCTTCATTGGTCATATGTATGTATTTCTTCTCTTGGTATTAAAACATCGGACTAATATTTATTTGTAGCTATATATAGCATGGACTGCCATCATCTGTAGAAATATAGAATCCACAACAGCATCGTGTGAGAAACGACATTTCTACACTAGAGATAGTTAAATTTTACAAATTTTTAAACGCGAGGCTTGCCGAGCGTTTAAAATATTTGAAAATTTAACTAACGAGAGTGTAGAAATGTCGTTTCTCACGAGATACGGTTGTGGATTTTATTTCTCTAATTATTTCAAGGAGATTTTGGACAAAAACATGACCCCCTTTTCTGTTGATCCGAAATAAATGTGTTCTTTGAGCGTGACGTCAGCAGGCATGGTCGCCTTTTTTCATGACGTCACAATGGTTAAGTCAGAGAACGGCAAACATATTTGACGTCATAATTGACTTTCATCCAATCACTTGCCGAGAACAACATTCTCTCTAGAGAGGAGAACAGTATTTCTCAAACTGTTCAAGAAAGGTGAAAACAGGACAAAAATTAGAGAAATGGTTATACACAGCTGTACAGCAATTTTTCTTTGTTTGTCATCAAAGTTCTTCACCTTCCTAGTCAAATGGTTTTTACATGTTTATTAACTGTATATTTATACCCCCGCTTGAAAAGTGGGGGTATATAATGATGTGATTGTCTGCCCTTCCGGCCGTCTGTAACACACGAGGGTACCCATCTCCTATCTGCTTCTCCTCCTGAACCACTTAAAAGATTTTCATGAAACGTTAGCACACTTTTTGTGACATTATGTAAGTGTGCACCGCCTATTTCAGAATTTGATTTGATGGATTTTGGGGTTTCCAAAAGTCAAAAATGGACTTGGCCACTACATTTCAAGTGGGTACCCGTCTCTTATCCCATACTCCTCCTTTTTCACTGAATAAATTGTCATGTGAAAGTTTAACACAGTCTTTGTGACATAATGCAAATGTGCACCTCCTATTTCAGAATTTGATTTTATGGATTTTTTGGGCTTCCCATAGCAAAACATGGACTCGGTCATTACAATCTCTTATCCGCTACTCCCCCTGAATCGTGTACTAGATTTTTATGAAACTGTAACAAGGCTTTTGTGCCATAATGTAGATGTGCACCTTCTATTCCAGATTTTGATTTGATTGAGTTTTAGTCTCTGGAATCAAGTGGAGGAGCGGGGGGTATATATTAGTGCGGTGAACTCACAGTTTTTCTAGTTTTAAATAAATCCTTTTTGATTTTGATAGCATATGCCTAATATCAACCAATGAAAAATTTTGTTCTTAATTTGGTATAGCATACTAAGATGTGTTGAACTTAATAAACCTTATCGTTACAATGTTTCTATTTCCCAGATTTGGGTAGATCCAGATAACTAAATACCGAGTGACTAACACCGACTGCTACAAGACTGGACTTTTACTTGGTAGTATGACGAGTGATTGCGTGGATCTTACCCTTATCAAGCACCTCTTAACTCAAGTTTTGTAGGGATTCACACTTCTAGTACCATAGTTTTGTAGCGTTTCGTTCGTTTTTTTTGTGTTTGTTTTGTTTTTGTCGGGCTGTCTCATGGATTTCCGAGCTTTTTGGACTTTTGATTTTGAAATTTCCACTTTTATCATTTTTGCTTCGGTGTTTGTTTTGCGATGTACTCATTCAAACATAACCAATAAATACACCGGATTGATTTTTTGTTAATTATTTGATCTGATTTATTAGTAGATAAATTTTCAAATGAATACCGCAGCAACAACCAAAAATTAATGAATTTAGAATATACTGCAATATAAAAAGATAACATAACTGACATTGACCAATAGAATCCCCAACAAAAAGAAAGAAACAAACAAATCATTATATAAACGACAAAAAAAAAGATAAAGCACTATCAGTGGGAACCCCTAAAAAAACTAGGAGTATCCCCAAGTGATCATGTTGGGGAAGTATAATCTGCTCCATATTTGAGACCCGTCATGCAGTTATTCGAAGTAAGATGATGGGAGGTCTGCTTTAAGGCTTTCTGATAGAATTTCCGTATTTAAACGAGTATTGCTGTATCCAACTGAACTGAAAATGTAAAAAAGGGCTTCATATTTTTATCTGTTTTCAAGTTAAGACAAATTTTGGACGTTTTGTAACTTGAATAATTAAATACTAAATACACTAGACGCTTCCTGGTACATATTGGTGAATGGGACTATAAAATGTTATATTTACCGCTTTTCCTCGAATTCCAGCTGCGGCTACTATTGTTGCTATAGAGATCAGAACACATGTGTATACAACGGCAGCCAATGGAATATCAACAGATGCAGAGGTACGTCTTTCTCCATAGTAACTATATCCAAAATCTCCCCGAAAACTGTCAAACATCCTCAGAATCAGCTGTACAATATAAATGTATACACGTTATAAGGGTTATTTTAGGTATTTTCCGTTTCCCATTGAAGTAAAAATAATGTGTACTTAAAACCCCCTTTGCCTCGATGAGATACTTATGTTACCCAGTAATATAACATTGATTTTGAATTTTACACTTTCATCAATGTTTAGAGATTAATTGAGTAACAATATACTTGAGAATTACTTGTGTAACATATATACATCAAAGTTCACTCGAAATTAAAAAAAAGATACTTATATTATGATTTCGAAGGGCTAGATCTATACAAATTTTTGTCGAATGATTAAATTTTCGAGATATACATAATGTATTTGATCTAAAAAAATACTTATATTATGAGTTTGAAGGGCTTGATCTATAGATGTTCTGACAAATTCATTATTTTAAGATTAAATTTTCGAGATAAACAAATTGTATTTGATACTATGATTTGAGCAAGGCTTTATCTAAAGATTATCTGACAAATTCATCATTAAGAAATTACATTTTTGAATTATTTATAATGCATTTGATTAAAAGGAAGAAGAAAGTAAATCTTTGACTTTAATGACATTGATCAGTTAAGTGCTATCGATCAGTATCTTTATAGATCTCCGTCTAATGTGATCCTATTTGACAAATAAAACATTTTGATGACTTTGCATTTTATCAAAACCACAAATACTAGAAAAAATACATACCGTTAAAGGTTAACCTCAACATGTTGTAAAAAACCACGGCCTTTTTATACATTTATCAAGTTTTTTTATAGAAAAATTGAATGTTTTACTATTACGTATTAAAAACCATTTATATGACATTTATATTATACACAGTCTTAATTGTTCTTAATGAAAATGTGTATCCCTCAGGCTATTCACAAATGCATGTTGATAATACTTAATAAATAATAATTGCTACAAGATGTAAACAATATGCTGATGGCTTGTTTTATATAAATAAGATATTTTAAAATGCATATTTATGTATATATTTTTTATGTCAAAACTGTAAAACCATAGATATTTTAAATGTTTTTTATCGGAAGCTTCAATGTTGTCCTACCTTTCAAATATGATTCCCTTTTGACTAATCCAAAAGCTTTTTCAGAATAATTAATTTTGAACTCAAGAAAATACACCCAAAAAGATGCAAACTCCATTGAATTTAATTGCCGCTGCTGATTATCTCAAAACATATTTAGTCCTTTGGTGCCATGGTAAAGCCAGTATCTTTTTTGACTCATCGAAACTAACGGACCTCCGATGAATGCCGGGAGAAATGTGGCAGTGGAAATTTTAGGAATATTCAGCCAAGTGTGACGAGTTCAATACCGCGTGTCGATTTCCATAAATGACACCTTAATGACCTATCATAAGGGTCATAATAAAAATATATTCGACGTAACTTGTCGTTGTTGAAATTACATGAAAAATGTGTAGATACTAGTCAATGTAAACCAAGTGTGATACAACATTCATTAACGTTTCATTTATATACAACACTAATTAGTGCATATATTATTCACAGGTGATAATAACATTTTTTGTTCCATAGAAGTAAATGTGGATTCAAACTTTGATAAAAATTGTATTGATTATGACATATAGATTTAAATATTTTTTTGTGATTTATATGACGTTAATTGTGAAATTATAATATTCCTATTTTACAAGTGGTTTGAATTAAGATTCCAGCATGTTTTAGAATTTACATATGCATATACACTTTAAATATTTTGAAATCAGTGATGTACATATATTTTTTGAATTTAGAAATTGTATGCGACTGCCACATTCAAACTTATAAATTAAGTTTTTCTTTCATAAAATTAACTTTTTAAGGATGTATTCTGGTGATGTTTCAGTCTCGTTGAAATCTCGTTTGGAAATAATTTTAAAATTATTTATATTTTATGTACAATAGCAATGAATGAAAAAAATTGATGTTAATCTTAAAATTGTGTAAAAAATTATTCATTTCTATCAAGTAGTTTCAGAGTAATCCCAAATTAAAGATTATTGCCCCAATTGGCTGTTGAATTCATGTCAAATTTTCACAAAATAGGGGTCGGGTTAGAAAAAAAAACCACTTTATGAACAAAATATGCACTTATGATTTATTTTTGCTTTTTAAAGAATAGTTTTATATATTTTTGCAATAAAAAATCACAAAACAAATAAAGTTTAAAACATTAGCTGTTTAAAATAATTAGAAAATCTACTTTTAAGGGAAATATGGAAATGCTGAAATAGTCACTAAAAACATGAAAATGGGACAAAACTTTCTTATATCAACACCATCATATCATTTTTGGCGGCTGAATTTGTTCAGTCCTTCTATTTACAGCTAAATACTCTTAGCTAGATTTTTTCAACGAAAATAGTCCAAAAAGAAAATGGACAAAGATGCCTAAAAATGCACAAAAGTGCTAAAATTTGTCCTTTCAAACATCTGTAGCAAAATACTTAGCACAGCAAACTATGATTTTTTCTTTATATATTTAATTTATAGGGTAAGAACATTGCAAAATTCAAGGTTTGAAAAAAGTAAGATACTTTAAAATTTTGGCTCCTCACCAGGGTACATCCTTAAAACAAGCCTTTTAACCCAATAACATTCTTAAGACGTTGCATAAAATGATTATACAATGGCGTTCTAGTGCTGCTGATGAGAAATTAATTTCCGAAATGGCCATAATTGCAGTTGGAGTTAACATATGTGTTATGGTCTCATGTTCATTTACTCCAGATCCTTTCGGAAAATATGCAAAATTATTGCAACAAGTGACATTTACTAATGACTTCTTGTTAAACAACATCTGTTTAAAAAATTCCCCCAGAATGCATTTCTAGGCCGGTTTCATATAATTTGCATGGTTAAAAAAAGTTGACAATTTCAATGTCTTCAGAATGTTATTTACAGGCTTGTGCGTGAGAGAATTCCTCATATGGATATACTATTCATACTTTCAAATTTTGGCATTTATTTTTGTAATTTCGAAATGTAATTCTGACAACCTGTTTTAAGTGCCCACATCTCAATATTTTTTAACGCCAAGTTTTCTTACATTCGACTTGATGAGTGCCCTGTGTTTGTCTATATGTTGTAATCATCCACTAGCTTAAGACTAGCCTAAGACACTAGTGCTTTTTCGGGCAAATGATGGCAGTGATTGTAAGAGCACTTTGCCAGTTTAATTTATTTTTGTTGACAATCCCGCACCCATGACCAATGAAGACATGGATGTAGCGTTGCTCGACAATCAGCAAAGAATTCCGCTTACATCGGTGCTAGGGGCCGTCTTGAACTTACTATGAGGTATGAGCAAAGCTCATTGTTGAGGACATCATGGTCACTTCAAGATGAAGAACACCAATAAAAGCGTTGTTCCTTTGCTTGCTTTTTAACATGTATTTGTAGAGACTTTGTCTCATGTGCATTTGCTCCATATCCTTTCATTCACCATTGACTTTTTTATTAATTTTTTTCAAAAGAAACAACACAATTTTCACTTGAAGCACTACTTTTGGCACGTTACTGTAGCTTTGTTAAATTAAAATTCAATTAGGAAAGAGTAAAAATAAAATAGTAAAAATTCTTTCAATCTTTATTTCGAACACTTCGAAAATGCAGTGTAAAGAAAAGTTCATACTGATTTTAAGTATTATTATCTATACAAATACAATTATGAACATGTTGGCATGAACGCAAAGCTCTGTCCTTAGTTGATTAGATCATATTGGTTATTTGCTCTCTATCAGTTTTTAATATCTTTGAATTTATGGTCTTCCAAATGTTTGGATTTTGTCTGCATTGGGAAGACATAAGTTGTCGAAATGCGCATATGCAGAATTTAAATTCACAGTAACTTCGGTATTTAGTCACTAAATAAGGGAGAGTATTTCATGTTATACATCTTCCTCCATGTGAGAAACGACGTGTCAAAAGCCAACATCATGAACAAATTAATTCGACAGTTAAGATGAATAAAAGTAAGAAGATAACAAAAACACTATATGAAAGTAAATCAGGTCAACCAATTCATGAAAAGTTTTGAAGGGACTACGAGTGTCAGTAATTTTGTAATTAGAATTAAAATTATGACCTTTTGTTTTGAAGAACTTTACTGTTAGAGTAACATGAGCTAAAAAATTTGAAAATCAATGGAAGAATTTTTGAGATATAAGAAGTCAAAATTTTGGCGGGAAATAGTTCTCTTTAGAGTTTGCCATCAATTTTCAATTATATGTTTATATGCCTTGAAATATATGAAAATAATACATGTGCAAAAAAGTCTGTTGCTTCAAGTAGTTTGAAAATATGCAACAAACAATGATATTATTTTGACCTTCCTATATGAAAGCAAACACAAAATTTCAGAAATAATCTAAATCTTACCAGGTGTAGAAAGTCGCCCTTTAAACTGTCCGAAAGGCTTAGTTTTTAATGAAAGCAACAGTTCTTGATTGATATTATAATGTTGTTTTTCTATTATATAAACAAAATGTTTAATTAGACTTAAATTGACATAGTATCCTCGCTGAGCAGTGTCCAACAGTTAAAAGCATGTCACGCGGGTACATGGATTTACTTCATGACATCTTTTATAATTTATGTAAGTAGAGTAATGCACTTTTATCTAAATTGAGGTATCTGAACCAAAAATGACCATATGTCCTTTTCAATGCCCCGTATGTCGGTAATTGTCGGCAAATTTCGGATATTAAATGTGAAAATCTCGATTAGGAATACATGACAGTTTTTTATAGCAATATGTTGAATATGTCTGATTTATTTGTTTTCTACTGCAAATTTACTCTCTGCATATGGCCATTTCGACCACTTATGTCTCATCAGTGCAGATAAAATCAAAACATTGGAAATCTAGAAATCGAAAGGTGTACAAAAGCTGATAGAGAACAAATAATCAAAAGGATCTAAATAGAAAGCCAATTCATCTAAGGACACAGCTTTGCATTAGGGAGATACTCCTTAGTTTAAAACCAAATTTTTTAATTCAAATATTGTAAGTTTCCAAAAAAAAAAAATCGGCACCGAAGTACTGGAATACTGTGAAAACTCTCGGGGACAGTCCACCAGCAACAAATAATCAAAAAGGATCTAAATACAAAACCAAACTCAGCTAAGCCCAGAAATTTGAAAGAGGGAGATACTCCTTAATTTAAAACAATATTATGACATTTTGAAAATATCTTGATCCTGGGAACTATAATAAGCACTACTTTTTCCATCAATGTCAAGTCTATTATTGAAGCAAAGGCTTCACTCCGTTCAGTATGAAGTAAGGGAAAACCGAAACGTTGTAACAGAAGAATGATCCAAAGACAACGGCAACATTGGAAAAATCAAGAAACAAAGACATCTCATAAGTACAGCACACAAATAAATGGATACAGATGGATACACTTACAGATGAACAACACTGTCAGATATCACTTGCACCAATAGAGTAAGCATCTCTTGTCTCTTATGAGACTGTCTTCGTGTTGCATTTGTCAATTCCGGTAGTAAAATCAAATCCAGCAGAGCTGTTACAGGTAAAGATCAGTCATTATGTGGTGACTTCAAGATGAAGAACAATAATAAAAGCGTTGTTCCACTGATTAGTTATATCAAGTATTTGTAGAGACTTTGTCTCTTGTTCATTTACTCCATTTCCCTTATTTTTTTTTATTTAAGACTGGGTTTTGTGGAGTCCGTAAAAATAATTTCCGGTCGAGAGGTATGCTCTCTATTTATTTCAGTTATGGTATTCTTGTTCTTGAGAAAATTTCTCATATGAATATACTATCATACTTCAAAGGTTTTGCATTTTTTATGCAATTTACAAATATTATTTTGACTATCTGTTTAAAGTACCCACATCTTATTATCTTATAAAACCGAGTTCTCAAAATCGACTTGATGAGCGCCCTGTGTTTGTCGAATTATTACAAAAACAGAAAAACAGCAAACACCTACAATGGCCAGGAACTACAATCACAAGCCACAATCTACAAGCAAAAAAAGTATTCTCTCTGCCCTGTACCATTTGTCAGGAAACAGATGACAGTGATTATAAGAGAGACAGATATACTTTTATGTTTGATAATGATCCTGTATCCAAGGGAGGGTTAAAAACATGGATCTGATATTGTTCTACAATTAGTAATGAATTCCGCTCAAACCTGTGATTGGGGCTGTCTTGAAATTACATACTAGAAGAATGAGGAAATTTCATTGATGAAAGCCTCTTGATGACTTCAAGCTGTAGACCAACGATTAAACCGATGTTCCAATGGTTGGTTCTAACATATATTTGTAGAAACTGTGTATCATGTACATTTACTGCATATGTTTTCATTGTTTATCCCATATTTTTATACGACCGCAAAAATTTTTGCGGTCGTATAATGGTATGGTGCTGTCGTCGTCGTCGTTGTCGTCGTTGTCTGCAGACACTTTTGTTTTTGGTCAATAACTTCAGTTCAGTTGACAATCCCTATGAAATTTTAACACAATGTTCCTTGGCACAAAAGGAAGGCTTGGCTTAGTTTTGGTCATTGTGACCCCAACCGTTTTTAAAAAAGGGGCCAAAAAGGGTTAAATTTGATGTTTTCATATATTTGACCGTACAATCTTTATTATTTATCGGATTTTAATGGGGTTTCTTTCAGTGTCCTCACGAGGAAATTCCCAATCAGTAGTATGCAACGGATTTCACGTGGCATGGACTGTTCACGAGATAAATGGGCCCAAAAGGGGCGAATTTCAAAATTTTTTATTTTTTTATTTTTAGTCCGATTTTGATGCAGTTTTTTGCAGTGGATTCCTTATGAAAAATGAACATAGCGCTGCACCATTAGATCTTTGATATGTTGTTTCTTTTCCAAGCTATGAGGGGCCAAACGGGGCAAAAAATGCAAACATGCAGAATACCTAAAATTTTTATTTTTCATCCGATTTCAATGGGATTTTTTTCTTTAGATTCCTAGCATTTTAGGCTTTCAGTGGTATGCCAACGGATTTGGTGTAGCTATTACCGTTTCCGAGCTATTAGGGTTCAAAGGCGCCATAATTACAAGTTTTAGAAATATGTGAAATCTTTATTTTGCATCAGATTTTGATGGGATTTTTTTCTTTGGATTCCTCTCAATGTAAGCTTTCAGTAGTAAGTAACGGATTTGATGTAGCTCTTACCGTTTCCGAACTATAAGGGGTCAAAGGGCTAAAAATTGCAATTATTAGAAATATGTGAAGTCTTTATTTTTCATTAGATTTTGATGGGATTTTTATCTTTAGATTGTTCTCATTGTAAGCTTTCAGTGATATGGCAGAATATTTTGCATTGCTCTTTGGTTTTCAAGCTATAATGGGTCAAAGGGGCCAATTTGCAATATTTCAAAATATGTGAAATCTTTATTTTTCATTGGATTTCAACCTGAGGTTTCTTCTTTGGATTTCTCTTGATGGTAGTCAACATAATTTCTTAGCTCTTACAATATCCTAGTAATAAGGGATTAAAAGGGCTAATTTTTATTTTCACTAGTTTGTGTCCAGTTAATTAATGTGTAAAGGTCCTTATTGTGTCCAGCAAATTACTGTGTCCACATTCATTTTAGTTTACACTTGTTCAAATTTCAGTGGTCGACATGCTGCGGTCGTATTATGCTGCGCTCGGCGTGATAATAATACATAATGTAATAATAATTATTATTTTAAGTTTTGTATGTTTATTAGGGCCTTTTAGTAGATTGGTTTGATCCAAACATGTTTACCCTCTTTAGATAAAGCCTTTATTATTATCATTATTTAAAATAATGGGCATCATGCCGTATTTAATTGTCTATTTATGAGCATCAGAGCTCTACAAAGGAAGTCACTGTTTCGACCATTGGCCGACTTAATGAATTGTGGCATGTGATTGTAGTTTTCGGCCATTGCAAGTGTTTTACTGTTATTCTGTTTTTGTAATTTAATGCATTGTAGACCTATGGTATTTAATGAATTGCATATTGTATATCGTAGTGATGCGCGTTGTCTATTTGGGAATAATGTCTGTTGGTCGAAAAAATAAAAAAACTTGAGTGACAAACACTGAGAACTCGATCTCGGTTTTTGAGTTGCAAGCAAGTTAAAATCCGGTTAGAACCGAAGTCCAGTGAACGTCTCATATCTTCAATGAGCACTTTGTTACGCTAAGGAAGTAAGAGTCTTTAGAATGCTTTTCATTATAACAAAATTATTTAAAGATGAAAAGGAAGGGGTAGGGGTTCATCCGACAAAGATAAAATCAGAAGAGGTAGACTATCTGCAATCATGTCGAAAATCGCTTTTTCTTACTCATTTGTGGTTTTCTAGTGCAGTTCCCTCGGCAATAGTGGCCTGTTATTGTAAATGTCACTGAATGTAGGTAGTTTACTATTATTAGTAGTAATTACCCGCCTTCTGACTGAGAGTTAAAGTGAATAAAATTATGCTGATCCTAACTTTATTTTTTGTATCAAACTTGATAGATCGGTGATGTGGTTTGAAATTAATTAATTCACGTGATAGTTGATATTTTAATACATTAAACAGAGTATACGGATAAGAAACAGACCATAAAGTATGTATATATACATGGTAATTACTGAATCAATCATCGTTAATTTTCAAAGCTAATGTCATTTTAGCAATAATTTCTTCAATTAGTGATTTATGTGAATAAACGCGGTTTTATTACATAATAAAGTAATAGTCTGCATTTTATGTTAAAAAGTGACAAAAATGTTCGCAAAGAAATTAGGTCATTTCAATCGAAGGTGAATGTTTTAATTAAACATATTAAATTTTATATAAATTGAATGATTATTGTAATGTAAACTGCAAAAAGCGTATGTCTGTGGTGTTGCATTACTTTGGAATGGGGGTAATAACATGAGTACCGAACAGAATTGTCAAGAGTAAAGGTCTAAAAGCCAAAAAGACAAAGCAGGTTGAAACTACAGGAAAAATGCTTTTGAAATGTATATATCAAGTGAGGAACATTGCGGTGGACTTTGGCTCTCAACAATACTAATTTGTGTCTAATTACAAAAACAGGACAAAAGTAAACACCTACAATGGCCAAACACTATTATCACATGACACAATTCACAAGCGAACTGCACCAGAAAAAAATAATGAAGACAAGATACAAAACAAAAATAACGATAGGAACTCGAGATAGCCGGACTTTGTGCAAAAGCCAGTGGTAGGGGTTAACCGGTTTATAGGTACGGCAGTTTAGCGGCAATCACCCCTTGACCCAACTTTAAAATTACGTATTGTCATTTTCTCTACTTTCAAGATTGCAGTCATGGAGTTAGTAGTCTACCTGTATTGGGTTTTATCTGATGTTTATGATACTATAGGGAAACGGGACAGATAATGGGGAGGTTTGGGTACCCATAAACCGGTTAAACCCTACCGCTGGCTTTTGCTAGTGCCCGTAACAAGTCCGGCTATCCAAATTTCCTATCGTTGCGTTTGTTTTTTGTCTTGTTTGTGTTTTACTGTTTAGTTCCCTGGCAGATTGTGGCATGTGTAATTTTCAGCCATGGTTAATGTTTCCTGTTATCCCATCTTTTACATCAAATGCTCATACCTTCTGTATTTAATAATTTATGAAATCTGTAACCTTGTTGTAAAAGTAAGGTTACGCTGACTAAACTCGTCAAGGGTAGAAAAACCGCGGGCGAATCGTACCAGTTGAGATATACATACCCCGTAGGATTAAGCTAGGGGAACGTCGCCGTCAAGAAAGGGGAAATTAGTAATAGTGAAATCAAAATCATTCCTTTTATTATAAATTTTAGTTTTTATTTTACCATAATCAATAATGATACTAAGATCCGGAAGATTGCAGTATTTAGAATTTTAAGTTTCAGTTGTGGGTAAATGATGTCCACACAATCTAAAAACTTGGGATTGTCAATAGTAAGAATGTCGTCGATATACCTGCTGTTATCATTGAAAATAGAAATAAGTTGATCATTGTTTGGAACAGATCCATTTTTTTAGTTTTTTCATGAAGTCACGTTCGTAACAGAACAGAAAAAGATCTGCAATGAGAGGTGCAAAATTAGTATCCATGGGGATTCCAATAACCCATTTACTAAGATGTACATGTATAAACAAAACTCATTAATGAAGGCATCATGGTGACTTCACGACGAGGAACAACCCCCAAAAAAGTGTTGTCCCATTTCTTGAATTTTATCTTTTTTGTAGAGACTGCCATTCATACTATAAAACCTTTCAATGTTTATTCACCAGCAATGGCAAATTAAGTTGAGGACATGATTAAGCACAAGGGAGGTATTACTAACTTTTATTAATTTTAAATAAAAAAATGAAAGGATATCAAGTAAATATTTGCACACGAGACAAAATCTACATAATTACATGGTAAAAACAAATGAAAAAGGCTTTAAATGTTGCTCTTCAACTTGCAAGTTTTGATATTGTTAATTTTTGAAAAATAGGCGTGTTGGCCAGCACTATTTGGCTGATAGTTCCCATGGGACTAGCAAGTCACCTCTCTTACAAAGGACCAATGTGCCAACAATTAAGATAAACTGATGAAGTGAGTAGATAGACGGATCTTATCCTGAGTTGTGTCCCCGTTAAAATGATTTGGCTATGAATTACAATGGAAATAGAGTTAATCACGTCTAATGACAGACATATATTATAGTAAGGTGTTACTATTGACATTTATACCACCAATACTCCTCAGAAAGCAGTAGAATATTTCATTTCACAATAAGTATTATATACTGAATGTTTATGGAATAGTTTTATTTTATATGTAAATGTAACGAGGAATATTATCAACGTGGAACTTAAATAATTTTTTTGAACTTAAAACGGGCATAATGAAGGGGGTAATACCAAAGTACCGAACATAGTGGTCAAGAATCAAAACAAAGCAGGTGGAAATGATGATGGTTCTTTGAAATCTTCACATGATACACCAGAAAAATGCACACAGAAGTAAGAATTTCAAAGTCAAGGTAATAAAAAAAATACAGAAAACAAAGAAGAGACAAGTAAGAGACAAAACAATAACATGTATTGAGCGGACATGGAGAAAAAAAATGAACACTTGTAGTCATATAATCATATTGCGTAATTCGCGCTATAACTGACACAGTTACACAAAATCACGTTGAATCGACGCCACTGGAATGCCATTTTTCACGTTTTCGTCCTAATGTATTTCTATGCTCTTTCCATTCTTAAAAAATGATGTCTAGTCCAAAAATTGCTTCGGTCTTTCTCTCGCTGTTTTAACGCATTGTCATTTATAAGAATTCTTCAGTCAACAATTGCATAAATAACTAAATACCGAAGTTACTGTGAATTAAATTTCTGCATATGCGCATTTCGACAACTTATGTCTCTTCAATGCAGATAAAATCTAAACTTTTGGAAGACCGTATATAATCACGATCATTCTTTTCTGTAGAATTTGGATTCATGTTGTAAGTATATATGATAATCTATTTTACACATGAAAATTACACGCTTTATCATGTGAGATCATATGCTTCAACTATATATAATAAAGTATCAGTAAACAATAAGAGGATATGAAGTAAATGCACATAAGACATCGTCTCTATCAATTCATGAAATTGAACAATGGTTTTGTTGTTGTTCGTCATCTTGAAGTCCCCAATGAGGCCTTCAAAAATAAGCTTTGTTGGAATTTTTACCAATTTCAAAAGAAATATAAGACATCGTCCTAATTAACCAATAACAAACGTATAAAGTGCAACGAACATTATCTATACCGAGTCAAAAATTGAAACTACTTTTAAGTACATAATTGCGGAAGCAGTAATTAGGCCATCACTTTATCAATATCTAAATTTCCTTTATTCATAGACGATTTTCTATCTAAAACAAACTTGTTTAATGCTCTATTACCAAAATAAAAATATTTGCTAACTTAACTATCTGAGTCGGAAGTCTACCCCTTATATAAATGATTATCTAAGAGTTATATCCAGGTGTTATACAAATATTTATAGTCTACTTGTTAAACGTATTCACTTGAAGTATGTTTGAAATATATATCTGTACTAACGAAATATTTAAAATACTGAAATGAATGTAAAATCTCAACCTTTACTGCTAAGTGTGTATTTTATATATATTTTTTTTCTACATAAGATATTGCAATGATATAATTGTTAAATAATAGAAGTACATGTTCATGGGTTTTTGTATTTTATTATTGGCAAAAGTACAGAAATAATGAAAGGAAACGAGTCGTTAATTATAAACAATTCCCAAATAAAGAAGAAAAGACTTTGATAAATAAATAAACTAAATGTAAGGAAGGGTAAAAAAAGATTTATGTTAAAACATTAAAATAGAATGTACTACATAAGCTTGATTTAGTTATTACTTACATTTGTCTTATCAGATATATTTCTTAAACTATTGTTATTTTATTTTGATACCCGGATTACAACGTCTTTTATTTGACTGCAAAAACTTCAAATTTAAAAGAGATAATTCGATTGGTTTGGAAATAAATCACGTCAGTTAACTAATGCATAGTCATTTTTCATGGAATCCCCAAAAGTATGTTCATGATTGACAGTAAAAATAAAATAAAAAAACTATTTATAAATGTTATTGAAGTCCATAGAAACACTTGTATTAAGGATACCCAATCAAAATGTCCCCCGTCGGTATGCTAAATTTTTCATTTATATCCGTCTTAAAAAGACATTGTTATTTAAATCACGTCTGCGGTCATCTACATAAAAATCGCACCCGTTTACGGTTACAAAAATGACCTAGTAAAGCATATCAGTTCAACATTTTCTATAGATTTAAAAATCTGCATAATAAAAATGTGAAAAAAAAAAATTACTTTAGAATGACGTTTGCTGAGTAATTTATAGCAGTCATAGCTTTTCATTGTATTGACAGATTTTATAATTTGGACTGATGTTATCAGTATATTAGTTTTACTATTAGTATATATTTTATATCAGAGATATTGCTTTATTTATCGATGAATTTTTAATATGACTATTCGATGCAAATTTGATATATTTTTCATTAATGTAGCAACTCTATTTTTTTAAACGCATAACTAAGGCAATTGTTGGGTTTGTAAAAACAAATTTAACAATTTTTGGAGTGTTCTGTATTATGTGAATTAGTGTCCTCCTTTTTTTGTAATAAAATCAAGATAACATAAAGATAACAATGTTATTTTCAAATCTATTTAAAGACTCAATAGGAACGTAGACGCTTTTAATAATTAGACAATAACTAATATCGTTTGGCAACTTATTCAATGTTTAAAAATGGATAACAGGAAACACCTACAATGGCTGAAAATTATAATTACATGCAACAATTTGCAAACATTAATCTTATATCAGTTGAAATAGAAAATGAATGGTGCATCTATACATGTTCGTTATTTACATAAACCCGGAATTCTGTATAACAACAATGTCAACAGTCGTATTTAAAATAAAAGCTATAGTAAGTAAGGTATTGTCAACAATAAATACTTCAACTATGTAAACATTTGTTGTCGTATACTTTTATTGTGAACTATCAAAATTCCAAAAATACAATAATGTAAATACTGAGAAGGGACATTTTGATATATTCTAAATGCATTTTATTGATGTTTTTCTCTCAATATTTTATAAGAAGACAAGCATAAACTAAAATGTCAATTTGAAAATTTACAGCGAAATTGCTGTTTATAATTTTGACAATTCTTCGTTGTTGGATCCTTGATTAAAGAAACAAATGACTTTTTTCATTAAACTTTTATAAACATTTCATTTTCAGGTAAAGTTTGTGAAGACGTAAAAATTATAGATTTACGGATAGTTAAATGCAGAATTACCTTAACAATTTTTAGTCTTAGGCAGTGAAAAGAGCCCCTGCCGTTGAAGTATTTTAGTAAAGGTGGATCCAAAATGTTTATTCAATTGAATGATCCCATTTACTCTTACATCATTATAATCATTGCCTGTAGTTTGTACAGCGATTTTGTCAACAGAGCGAAATTACTGTCTCAAAAACTTATACATCAAGGGTATGTTCAGTCACTGTTGCAATTGTCACTACAGAAGTTTTACGGTCGTCATCACGATTTGACAGACCATTACAATGTTTCGGTTTCACAAATGAAAACAGATATCTTTGGGTAGATCCAGAGTTCGTTACCGGACTGACTAACACCGACTGTGACAAAACCAGACTTTTCTCTGGCAGTGTGACGTGTGCCACGCGTGGAGCAGATCATGCTTGCCCTTCCGGAGCACCTGATGATACCTCAGTTTTTATAGGGGTTCACACTGCTAGTGCTTTAGTTTTGTGAAGTTCTTGTTATTTTTTGTTTACTTGTTTTGTCTTTGTCATACTGTCTCAATTCGTGTTGCTGTGAATTGCCGTGATTTTGGATTTATGATTTTAGAATTTCCCCTTTCCTCGTTCTTGCTTCGGTATTCGTTTGCCGATGTATTTCATATAAAAACCTCTTTTAGTATGCATTTACCTTATTTAATTGAATTTCGAAGGTTTGGTCTGAGGATTATGTACAAAAATAAAAAAAAAACATTATTGCAAAATAAATTTCTACTAATTATATAATATCATGCATATGTGCAAAAATATCAATTCAAGGTATGAAAAATTGGTTTTGAATTTTAAGTTGAAGGTGCATATCAGATATGATAATAGATTCAGGGGATATTGGAGAAAATTTTAGAAAACTTAATATCTCTTGAAATATTGCATAGAAACTTACACCTTCATTTTGATTGCATAAATGTAGAAAAGATATCAGGAAACACCTAAAACGACCCAAAACCACAATCACATTCCACAATGTACCAATATTGCAAGGCTGATTCAGCATAAACAGAAGCAAATTTTAGAAATTTCAGATTTTAATGTGAATTTGAGGACTAGGGTTGGGCGTTTTCTTTACAGCGAAAATATACCCCTCATTATTTAACATGTTTTAAATTCATATTGCAAATAATATGAATGTTTGTTCTTAAAAACTTTAACCCTGTATAATTTCACCAGGATACGATTACGGAAATCCGTACGAGGTTTACAATCCGTACTTAGGGTTAGCAATGTCATCAGTGTCTTACTGAAAATTGATCAATATTTGGAGAAACCATCAAGGAAGACACATGAATCTATCATTTTAAATGAGCGTTCCCACAATTATTTAGGAATTTTAAATACTGATAACTGGGAAATTCGTTCGCAGCACTTTTATTTTCGCCTTAAAGAATCAAGCGCGAAATTTAACTGTCGAGGATATTTTTATGCAATGACACGATTAGATAATATTACCTGCAATCTCGAATTGAAGACTGCACGAAATGAAATTTATTTTGAAAACTGTGAAAAATAGTCGGTTTGGAATTAGCCCTTCACTACACTAATGTTTTCTTATAGTCCCAAACTTACACAAAAATAACATTAACTGTTACCTAACAGAAATAAACAACATAAAGTACATGTTGTGCCAGACTTATTAGGATTCTTTTATTAGGTATCTCTGTAATGGAGGTAGAGGTCTTTGGCACGCCATAAAATCAGTTCAACCAAACATTTATTTTGAAATGCCTGTACCAAATCAGGATTATTGTGGTTTAAAGTTCTCCATTAGTTGTGAATCTTTTTTGTCTCTTCATCCCTTAGACATTGACTCCTTACAGTATTATTTGGTAATTTTGTTATTTTCCAACACAATGAGTTGATGCGACATTTTGTTTTTGTTCTTTATATAAATTTTTATAACACTATTATTGTTCCTGCAGTGATATTTTTTTTATAGATTTTGTAGATAAAAAAAAGATTGTTGATTTCAACTAGACGAGTATTTGAACCATCATAAAGAGGCACCCGTATATTAAAAAATGAATAAATACACAAAATGAAATATGAATAATTCCCAATTTGAAAATGACTATCATATTTGCCACTAGCAATAATAAAAAAATCACTGGTTTTTCGTGAAAGAAACTTTCAAAAAGCACTTGGCGTAGTATGAGGTGGTACTTGCGAATTAGGCATTGCATATGACTTAAATCTCATTTAAGACTTGTTCAAAGATTTGGTCACAAACAACGGCAGTAGAATACCGAAGGAACAAAGCACAAAATTACACAAATCAAAGTCCAGAGACAAGGCAAAAGCAAGAACACCAAAAGACGGAAGACCAAAGACACCACATGCCCACAAAACACACGAACATTACATATACAACACAAAAAAACTAAAGCACTAACAGTGTGAACTCTCAATAAACAAGAGTGACATCAGGTGCCCCGGAACTGACAGCATTTCTTATGGAGGACATAGCAGTAGCAATAGGATGACATCTAAAATCCAGTGCTGGTATTTTGAAATAATTCAAAATATTTTTTGAAACCGTTTGATGATGGCTCGGGACATTTCACCTCTAGGACGTGTGCACACCCTGAGACGATCGTAAAGTGTAACTGGGCTTTATGTTTTACTACCTTTGAGGGAACCTATACTTATTCGTCCAAGAGTGTCTTGGTTGACGTCGCTGGCAACACTAAACATTCCAACAAATATTGACTTTACTTTAAAATTCAGTGATGAAAATGCAAGGATTTACACAGGAACGGAAACCTTCTTTTAAGTGCATCTGTAAGACAGACTGATCTATCTGGTAGTTGTAGTGTTATGGTATGGAGAGCAAAGTTACACAATGACCGAAATGAATTAGATATCTAAACAAATAGAACTCGGGTATAGAGAAAAAAAATTAAAGTAGTCTTTACTTATTCGTCGATACATTGCGTTGTAGCTTAGTCTACGGTGCTTTGAAAACTGTACGACTGATTAACGACAAAATTTTGCCATAAAGTTAAGCGATAGATATAGAAGAGCTTAACAAATGAGTAGTAAACGTGTTCAGTGATCGATATGGTTGTGGCAGTGTTAAGATATAGATAACAAAGGAGTAGTAAACGTGTTTAGTAATCGATATGTTTGCGGCAGTGTTATGATGTTTACTATAGATTGATCGATATGGTTGACAGTGTTATGATGTTTACTACAGACTCATCAATATGGTTGCGGCAGTGTTATGATGTTTACTACAGACTGATCGATATGGTTGTGGCAGTGTTATGATGTTTACTGCAGACTGATCGATATGGTTGCGGCAGTGTTATGACGTTTACTACAGACTGGTCGATATGGTTGCGGCAAAGTTGTGATGTTTACAGTGATTGTAAGAGCACTTTGCCAGTTTAAGTGATGTTTGTTGACAATCCCGCACCCATGACCAAGAAAGACATGGATGTAGCGTTGCTCGACTATTTGCAAAGAATTCCGCTTAAACCGGTGCTAGGGGCCGTCTTGAACTTACTATGAGGTATGAGCAAAGCTCATTGTTGAAGGCCTCATGGTGACTTCAAGATGAAGAACAACAATAAAAGCGTTGTTCCTTTGCTTGTTTTTTACAATGTATTTGTAGAGACTTTGTCTCATGTGCATTTACTCCATATCCTTTTATTCACCATTTACGACTGGAGTTTGTCTCTCCTGCAGTGTGGAGTCCGTAAAACGATTCCCCTTGCGAGAGATGATGCTCTCTATATTTTTCGGTTATGAGGTACTTGTGCGTGAGAGAATTTCTCATATGGATATACTATTGATACTTTCAAATTTTGGCAATTATTTTTGTAATTTTCGAAATGTAATCCAGACCACCTGTTTTAAGTGCCCACATCTCACTATTTTATAACGCCAAGTTTTCTTACATTCGACTTGATAAGTGCCCTGTGTTTGTCTATATGTTGTAGTTGTCCACTAGCTTAAGACACTAGTGCTTTTGTCGGGCAAAGGATGACAGTGATTGTAAGAGCACTTTGCCAGTTTAATTGATGTTTGTTAACAATCCCGCACCCATGACCAAGAAAGACATGGATGTAGCGTTGCTCGACAATTAGCAAAGAATTCCGCTTAAACCGGTGCTAGGGGCCGTCTTGAACTTACTATGAGGTATGAGCAAAGCTCATTGTTGAAGGCCTCATGGTGACTTCAAGATGAAGAACAACAGTAAAAGCGTTGTTCCTTTGCTTGTTTTTACCATGTATTTGTAGAGACTTTGTCTAATGTGCATTTACTCCATATCCTTTTATTCACCATCTACTACAGACTGATCGATATGGTTGTGGCAGTGTTATGATGTTAACTACAGACTGATCGATTTGGTTGCGGCAGTGTTATGATGTTTACTGCAGACTGATCGATATGGTTGCGGCAGTGTTATGATGTTTATTACAGACTTGTCGATATGGTTGCGGCAAAGTTGTGATGTTTACTACAGACTGATCGATATGGTTGTGGCAGTGTTATGATGTTTACTACTGACTGATCGATATGGTTGTGGCAGTGTTATGATGTTTACTACAGACTGATCAATATGGTCGTGGCAGTGTTATGATGTTTACTACAGACTGATCGATATGGTTGTGGCAGTGTTATGATGTTTACTACAGACTGATCGAGATCGATATGGTTGTGGCAGTGTTATGATGTTTACTTCACACTGATCGATATGGCAGTTTTATGATATAGATAAGATAGTGATACATTGAACGAACTAAGCTTAACATTTTATTTTAATCTTGAAGAGAGCAGTACGATATTACAGACGAAATCCAATCACCAATTGCTTTGTTGGTGTTGCAGAATGGGTTTTAGCCATACATTGTTGTTTACGTTTGTCTTTTGTCTTTTTTTGTGTTTTCCTGTGTGGTTCCCTAGAAGATTATGGCATGTAATTATAATTTTCAGCCATTATAGATCTTTCCTGTTGTCCCTTTTATTTCATTCGAGGAAAACAAAGCTAAATATCACGTTCTGAAATTTTTGAAAGGCTTCTCTCTGGATAAGCACCTAATTAACACTGTTGGATGAGGAATGAAGAAGGAAAACGCCTATGGCACCTGTAAAACAGCTTTGAATGACACTTTTGGATATCTACGAGCCTTTATCCTTGGTTAATTCTACGTCATTGGGAACCTGTGACTGCTTCAAAAGGAGATAAAATTTGCTAACGATTCCAACGCAATAACATTTCGTACATAGATTGTAATCAATTCCTTATTTCGATCGTTTTATTATCAGCTGGTTAACTGTTAGTCCCCGAGAGTATTCACCAACCAGTACTTCGGTGCTGGCCCGAAAACAAATTTTATTTGGAAACTTGCAAAATCTAAATTTAAAAAAACTTTGTTTCAAAGTAAGGAGTATCTCCAGCTTGCACAGCTCTGTCCTTATCTGATTTTGGATTTCAAATTTTGATCTACATTACAGTAATTGGTTATTTGTTCTCTATCAGTTTTTACACGTGTTTGGGTTTATTGACTTCCTTTTTTTCTATTTTATCTGCACCGAAGAAACATAAGTTGTCGAAATGTAACTATACAGAAACAAAAGTAAACTTCGGTATTATGGTATTTTTTATGTTGTCATCAAATTTGATTTAGTGCTCGCTTGTTACATACTTGTCTATTGTTTAGGTATATTGATGAAATAAAAAATAATAGTAATAAAAAAAAACCCTGTGAACAATATTTTTGATTTGTTGTTGACCAGTTCATTTAGAAAAAAAAACTTCATTCAGATATATTAATGAATAGTTTTATGAAAGAAGGGAATCTAAAACTGTTTAATTAAATACAAATTTGACAGAAATTAAATTCTACTTAGCTTAATGATGCATTGAATATTTCAATGAATTTCCGTGTTATCTAGCGGGAAGGGGTTTTACTAGTACCAATCTTCTCTTTTAATTTTTGTTAATTCTTGTTGATGACCATTTTAACACTTTTAACTTAATTAAAAGAGCATATATAATGTTTTTTCAACATTTAATGTATAGTCAACGACCATGTAAATTACATATAATTGAGATAAATCTTTTATTTTTTTTTCAATAACACTTATTTTGATCATAACACGCCAGTCCGTATATCTAAATCATGATAAAAATCAACTTACTCGCTTCATTACCAAATAACGTCATTCTAAACATTCACCTGATGGTACTTTTTGATGACTGAAGTAACCAAACGAAGGGTTAACGTCTTCCATGCCATCATGATATATGCTTCTGTTGTAAAAAAATAATTTTCATAACTTTTTAAGACCTTTTAAATTAGAGAAATACTTGACAATTTTGGAAACTTGAAATTAAGACGTCATTCCGTGTTAAGTAAATTGTAACAAATTTTTGTACATTTTGTGGAAAACTAAATAGTATCTCCCTCATGCAAAGCTCTGAACTAGCTTATTTAGGCTTAACATTTAGATCACATTAGTTATTTGTTCTCTATAAGTTTTAAATATCTTTGAGTACATGGTCTTCCAAACGTTTGGATTTTATCTGCACTGAAGAGATATAAGTTGTCAAAATGCACATACGCAGAAGCTAACTTCACAGTTGCATCAGTATTTAGTTATATGTTGGTTCCTGGATTTCAGTACCTTTTTTATCTTGTTTTATGGAAAATCAGCGGTTTGCATTTATTTGCAAATTTATGCAAATTATATGCAAATGTAGCAACTGATTCTGAAGATGTTTAGTGTTTACTATAGAGCTAGTATAGGTTATCACGGGTTGGGGTAGGTGGAGTGAGGATGTGGGGTTGGGTGGGCGTTGTTGAATTATATTCGATAATTTTGGTATTACCCACAGTTACAACATCTGACATCATGTAAATAACAAAAATACCGCTGCTACTGTTAATTTGTGTTCTGCATATGTGCATTTCGACAATTTATGTCTCATCAGTGCAGATAAAACCAAAACATTTGGAAATCCATTCACCGAAAACGTGTAAAAGCTGATAGAGAACAAATAACCAAAAAGATCTAAATAGAAAAGCCAAAATTTAGCTTGCGCAGAGCTATGCATGAAAGAGATTCTCCTCAGTTTTAAACAAAATATTGTAAATTTATATATTTCAAGTTTCAATAAAATCGGTTTTCGGGTCAGCACCGAAGTACTGACTACAGGGTTTGTGAATACCCTCGGGGACTAACAGTCCACCAGCAGTGGCATCGGCCAAGTGGCAATAAATTACAAAAATACCGATGTTAAAATGATAACATGAAATAACAAAAGTTACCTATATAGATAACAATATACCGAAGTAGATGGTAGATAAAGTGTTGCATGAAAATATATGTACATGTATGTTAAGGTGAAATGTATACGGACTGGTTACTGGTAGACAGATGGCGACGTGGAAGTATGAATTCGAAAATAGCTCCCTATTTGCTCGATTTTCTTATGTCAATAGCTATTAAAAGATGATATTTATCAATATATACATTTCTACCTTTACATTTTATGTTATTCAGGTTTCAGAGGGGTATATAGCATGACATACCCTGGATGTTTTCGCCTCAGGAAATATAACTAAACATCCAGGGTATGTCACGCAATATACCCCGTCTGTAACCTGAATTACCTTTATATTCCGATTAACAGCTCTGGGGAAATGAAATATGCGAAAAATATTACTCTTATCAATTTCACCATGTTGTTTTCATGTTATGACGTTGTCAATTTCCATGACAACTTATATTACCTGGCAGTTTTCCGAATGGGAATCTTCACAGGGGATACGGGTTCATATTCCCTGTCTGTGTTTTATATCCCCTGAGCCGTCAGGCGAAGGGGATATTGGGCACAGACAGGAAATATGAACCCGTATCCCCTGTGAAGCCCGAATAACTTTTATATTCTGCTAGAAGTACTATATTTTTTTCTTTTAACAGCGTTTAAAAATTGTGATTTTGCTACAACGGGGATATGGTCTCATATCCCCTGTCAAGGTAACCAATCAAATTGCAGGATTTACCTGGATATTTCACTTCAGCAGAATATATGTTGACATTCAAGGAACGTTATCCAATCAAAAGCAGGATTACATCTGTAAATCGGAATATAGAGATGCTATTACATAACCAATACATTTAATATCTTAATTGGTTAATTGGCAAAAATGTTCACGAGTGGAACACGTTTGTATCATGTTTGGGGAAACAAGGAAGCCACAACATATTTGAAACTTAGTTTATAATTATAATATCTATAAAAAACCTTCAACTTTAACCACAGATATAAAACGAAATATGTTATCGGAAATCTATGCTATTTACTTTATTACTTTTAGAAGTGATATGGATCAAATGGTATACTGGATCAATTTTAAATATTCTTCATTGTTACATTGATTCTGGAACTAAGTGAATTTGTTGGTATTACTATTTCATTACAAATTTGTTTAACTAAACACTTACATCTTTGTTACTCATACTTTATACTAGTACTATTTTATCTTATATAATCTTCATAATGGCTATATGATCCAATGAAAATGTTCACAGGAGTTAACAAGCTTCATGAATGCTGTATAAGGCATCGAGTGTGCAAGATACTAACACATCGGCAAATGAGGGAAATATCTTAAATGAAATATCCATAACGACGGCAGTAGAATGCCGATGGAACAAACTTTTAGTACAAAATTAAATAAATCAAAAAGTAAACAGACAAGCCATCAGAAGACGGAAGACCAAAGACAATACAAATCCACAATACACTACGATTACAGCTTTAAAAACTAAAGCACTTACAGTGTGAACTCTAAAAAAAAAAGAGTGACATCGGCTGATCCGAAAGGGTTATAAAATAATGCAATTGGCAACAAAAAAGGTGGTCATAGGCCAAACAAATATTTTACACGAAGGACAAGCGTAGGAAATGAAGAATAAATATTATACTGCACCATATATTGAAAACAATAATTCAACAATAAAAAAAGAAATTGATAACAATAATTCAATAATAAAAAAAGAAAGTATTTTACCTTTTGTTGTAATCAGTCGCTCAGGAACTCTTTGAAAATAAATTTTTCAAACAATAAATTTGAATATTAAAAGATAAAGGACACGCATTCTAGTAGCTTTGATAATTAATGTAAATTACATTTTGTATATGTATTTATACTATATAAAGACATTTCTAATCCCACACATTAATTGTTTCTTTTTTATCAATGGAATGATGAAAATTTATGATCTTTAATGTCAAGGTTAAGGTGTTATTTCAATACAGTAAATGTAGATATGATTTGTATGTTACATGTTATACATACAGACACTACTATTATACTATGTAAGGTCTGTGATGGACATGAAGGCCAAATGTGAATGACCATTGAAAATTAGTCATTGACAAAAAAATTCATTCATTTGTTTTGTCCTAAAACTAAGTTCACATTTTGTCCTGTGGAATAATTTAACGTGTATCGCAACATTTCACATTTATGTAAAATCTTACTTTTTTGTAAAACAACAACAAAAACATCGCTTAAACAAATTATACGTATATGCCAAAATATTATACCTAAGATACGTAAAACGCTTAATAAGTTAAGTTCTTTACTTATTTGATTCAAATATTCACAAAATATTCTTTGGTCTTTTCTCATCTTAGCTCATCTCGTATTGTTTTTTATCATCATTCCATATGGTTATTTCAGTTCCAGAGCACTTCCGTATTAAATTAGGGAGTACAGAAGATGAATTTGGATAAAGTCTTTTGCTAAGTAGAATTGTTTTTGCTGTGAACTTCCAAGGAAACCATCTACATAAATTTGCCTCAATTTTCGACACATGTCTGGAAAAATATTATTTTAAATCCTACGCATATGAATTTACTTACATGATCTTGATTCAACTTCTGACACATTTGCGGCGAAAAACTTTTTATAGAGTTAGAATTTTGATATAAATATTTAATTTCTATAAAACGCAATGGACAATTTTCATATCAGACAAGTCCGACTACTGGACCCCGAGTCCACCAACAGTGGAATCGGAGAATTTGTTTTAGTTACAAAATACGCAAGTTGCATAATAAACAGTACATTTTGTTATGCTGTACACGTGTCTAGACTGTTATTAATAGTACATTTTGTTATGCTGTACACGTGTCTAGACTGTTATTAACAGTACATTTTGTTATGCTGTACGCGTGTCTAGACTGTTATTAACAGTACATTTTGTTATGCTGTACGCGTGTGTAGACTGTTATTAACAGTACATTTTGTTATGCTGTACACGTGTCTAGACTGTTATTAACAGTACATTTTGTTATGCTGTACACGTGTCTAGACTGTTATTAACATTAGATTTTGTTATGCTGTACACGTGTCTAGACTGTTATTAACAGTACATTTCGTTATGCTGTACGCGTGTCTAGACTGTTATTAACAGTACATTTGTTATGCTGTACGCGTGTCTAGACTGTTATTAACAACTTACATTTTGTTATGCTGTACGCGTGTCTTGACTGTTATCAACAGTACATTTTGTTATGCTGTACACGTGTCTAGACTGTTATTAACAGTACATTTTGTTATGCTGTACGCGTGTCTAGACTGTTATTTAGAGTACATTTTGTTATGCTGTACGCGTGTCTAGACTTTTATTAACAGTACATTTTGTTATGCTGTACACGTGTTAAGACTGTTATTAACAGTACATTTTGTTATGCTGTACATGTGTCTAGACTGTTATTAACAGTACATTTTGTTATGCTGTACACGTGTCTAGACTGTTATTAACAGTACATTTTGTTATGCTGTACGCGTGTCTAGACTGTTATTAACAGTATTAGAATGAAATCAAATGGAAAGGCATAATCCAAAAAATAAACAGAAATTTCGTACTCATTTACAAAAACATGGAACAGAATATGACTTTGCTTCAGTGTGGCAAAAATGCTTAAAGATGTTTCATTTCATTTCCTATTTAATGAGCAAGACCTTGTGCCAGCTTGTAAAGAGTTGGATATAAATGGTAAGTCTGTTCCATATTCTCTATTAATGAGCCTATGATCCGTTGTCTATATAAAACTTAGAAAGAAATATTTTTATCCTTGTGTTCTTTCATTCAAAATAGATAAATATTCAAATCCCGTTCCAAGTCGGGAATATGACAGCTTGCCAAACATGTTCTGTGTTGGATTGTGTTTCCCTGAATCTGTCGTATGTTATACGGATTTTCCTTACTGGTCTCCCCCTTTGATCGATTCGGACTTTTGTTGTCACTTTTATTTATCTGTACACAATTTTTTGTCCTATGCCCATCTACTCTATATCCTTTCAAATTATTTATGAAAAGACGAGGAATGTAGATTCCCGACAAATTGTTTTAAATTTTGATTTATGTTCGATACATGTATTTTTATTTCAGTGGTTTTACGAGAACATTTTTACTTCAAAAGATGAAAATATATAAATTACATTTATTACCTTTCAATCAGGTAACGATGTTAATTAATACAGAGGTTGTATTTTTATCCACCAGGGGGTCTTTCAATTTGTAAAAAAATGTACTCCATCATATATTTTTTATATGAATGATTATGTTCAATATTGCACGTATGTCTTTTAACAGATACATGCTAAAGGTCACTTTTTGTCAGAATGTATGACCACGTTATAACATGACCAGGTGTTTATTACAAGTTGGCCTATGTTAAACATGAAATATGTGGAAACGTGCACTTTGATTGAAAATTGAAGCAACAAACAGAAACAGCATTGGTAAAGTAGCATGTAAAGCAATTATAACATTAAGAGCAATTTATGAAATTGGATTAAATTGAAAAGTTATTGACCTCTAATATACGAACAAAAAACGGGGGAAATTGATATAATTGATTTTATACTGACGTTCAGTAACGTATAAAATAAAAAAAAAACCAACAAGAAACAGAAAAATTTAGAAACAGCAAAATAATCAGGCATGGATCCAGGCAATTCGAAAAAAGGGGGGGTTCCAAATAGAAATGAAAAGAATATTTCGCCGAGCGGAGCGTGTCGCGAAAATTTTCGGGGTATTTCTTAGTAAAACATCAGGATATTCATTAAAAATTACATGATTGCCAGAAAAAAAGGGGGTTCCAACCCCCCGACCCCCCTTTGGATCCGCCAATGATAATTGACAGCTAAATAAAAAAATTTTGAATTTGATTTTTCTTCCGTAATGCGACAGTGTTTTACCAACAGACTAAGCTTTCTGAGCTAGCTGGCAGTTTAGCGGCGAGCACTTCTTGACCCATCTTTCTAGATTATGTATTGTTTTTTTTTCTTTCCCTTCAAGATTGTAGTCATCGAGTTAGAGGTATACCTGTATTGGGTTTTATTCGTATGTTTATTATACTATAGGGAAACGGTACAGATAAAGGGGAGGTTTGGGTACCCATAAACCGGTTTGACCCTACCGCTGGCTTTTGCTAGTGCCGGTGCCAAGTCCGCCTGTCCCGAGTTCCTATCGTTGTCTACGTTTGTCTTTTGTCTTATTCGTGTTATTCATATGTAGTTTCATAGCAGATTGTGGCATGTAATTATAATGTTCAGCCATTGTAGGTGTTTCCTGTTATCCATTTTTTACATAACGTCATTGACTATTACACTCAATATGGCAAGGGGCGATGCATCAGTTAACAGTGACCATGTTAACAATAATATCGGAGTATTAACACAACATTGTACAAAAACAAAAAAGCTGTTACGAAGATTTCGTATACAAGCATATAACTTTGTCAGCAATCAATTTCTGGAAGCTTGTTAAAATAGTAAATGCTCCAATGCAAAATTGTATTACAGTCAAGTCTGTCTTTATATGTGACCTCTTAAGGATACTTTGAAGAGTTCACTTAAATTGACACCCCAGCTTTTGTACGGGTTCACACTGCTAGTGTTTTAGTTTTGTGGGTTTTTTGTATATTTTTGTTTACATTTTTTGTCTTTGTCATGCTGTCTCAATTCGTGTTGAATATGAATTGTCGTGACTTTGGATTTTTTTTTTGGAACTCCCTTTTTCATCATTATTTTCTTCGGTATTCGTTTACCGATGTATAAAAGAGGTGGTTACTAAATACAGATTAAATAAATACGAAAATCACTCTATTGGGAGAAAGGAACGTTGTCGTTTAAGACGGAGGATTACTGAATTCAGGTTATCAGTAAGGTCATTTTGACTTTATGCCATTATTTTGTTTAGTCACTTCGTTTTTTATCTGTGTTTTTGTATTACACATTTTGCCTGTTTTACTTTAAACATTTACCCGTGCAAAGGTCGTATAAATGAGATAGTCACACCTGCTTCGAAAGTTGTTGATTTAAAAAGGATGGTAAAAACCTACAGAGTTCCCTTCTTTGGATAACTCAATAGATTTTACTAGTTATCCAGTCCATCCTGTAGACTTCGACCTTTTAACCTTCAACCGGACAACTTCTAACAATATAGTGTGGAGAAAGGATGTTGTCCTAAGGTGAAACATATCCGAATATATCAATTGAATTATAGACGAACATTTATAAGATTTCCATTGTTTAGTCAATTTTGCATTTGCTTTGTCATTTTGTCCTTCGGATTTCAGCCTTTGACAATTTCTTCGGTAATTTTATAATTAGAACCATTTAATTTCATGTTAAATAAGCCATTTAAGTACATTTTTATCACATTTCATACAATTACATAATATGCTAGGTACGGGGTTATCTAAAGGTATGGGTAGTTAAATAAGTTTGCCTAATTACATACTTACATATAGGCTGAAACGTACTTGATCATTTCTCAGTTGACCCTATGAATGATCCCGCCAATGCTGATTGTCAGACCCTTATCAAATATTTGCTGAGTAAAAGCGACAGACAGAAAGTGTTACTTTTTGATATGAAATGTACAAATACATGAGTACATATACATGAGAAAAAGTCTCTACAAAGACATGATAAAAACCAAGCAATGGAACAATGCTTTTATTGTTGTTCTTCATCTTGAAGTCCCAATAGTCCTTCGATAAGTGAGGCTTGTATAAACATTTCGTTTTGAAAACCACTGTTTGTTTGTTATGCAAAGAGAGGAGGAGAAATTCCTAGATCTGTAATATGGATAAACAATGAGAGTGTAGTAAATACACATGAGACCATGTCTTTACAAATACATGGTCAAACCAAGCTATCGAACAACGCTCTTATTATTGGTCTTTACACTAATGTCGTCATGAGGCCTTCAACAAATAATTCTACTCACACTCCATACTTCGAGTATTTTGTTTCGTTTTATTTCTACAGAACACATTAATAAGGTTTAACTACCCAGGTGTGTCGCTGAGAGTAGAAATATGTGCTATGTCCTTTGCTGAATTCTATAATTTGTTTTTGACCGTCATATTCCAACTTTTCCTGCTTACGGAATGAATGCTTCACACCTGATTTGTAACGCGAGAGAGCTAACCTTAATTATACAGATTGTCTCATAAGACAGTTATTTTTGTGACCGCCTTTTTAATCAAGGCTTCAAAAAAAAAAAAAAAAAAAAAAAAAAAAAAAATCAGCCTCATACAATCATTGCAAAAAGGTTTGTTAAAAGATATCGGTCATTTGTGAAAAAAAGATTAAGTTTGGTTCGAACTGTGATTCAATGATCATTTCTTTTTACTCTCTGCGACCTTTCATAAGCAATTGCTGTTGAGTTGATGAAAGGCAACTGAAGGGGAGGTTCGACATGCCATAAAACCGGTTTAACCCGCAATTTCTTTTGAAATGCCTGTACTAAGTCAGGACAATTGCCATCGTCAATTCTTCAGGTGGATTTTTACGAGCTTTGCCCTTTTGCCTCTTGAACTTTGGCTGTTGACCATTCATTCTGTTCGGTAAATTTGTTATTATCCCAATTCGTAAGATATTTTTCGCTGTGTTAAAATATACTGAACATATGAGAGGAGTAATCACATCGACAAATTCAAACAAGATATTCAGGCCATCCTGTAAATAGACATTTATTCACGCTAGGGGCCGTCTCGAACTTAATACGAGGTATGAGCAAAGCTCATTGTTGAGAGGCCTCATTGAGACTTCAACATGAAGAACATCAATAAAAGCATTGTTCCATTGCTTGTTTTTTACCATGTATTTGTAGAGTCCGTAAAAAAAATTCCATGAGCGAGAGATGTATGCTCAACAATAAAAGCGTTGATCCTTTGCTTTGTTTTACCATGTATTTGTAGAGACTTTGTCTCATGTACATTTATTCCATATCCCTTCATTACTTATGTCAGACTTGAGTTTGTCTCTCCTGTAGTGTGGAGTCCGTAAAAAAGATTCCCCGTGTGAGAGATGTATGTTCTGTATACATTTCAGTTATGGTGAACTTGTGCGTGGGAGAATTTCTCGTATGGATGCACTATCATATTTTCAAATTTTGGCATTATTATTTTGTAATATCAAATTGTTAATCTGACCACTTGTTTATTGTGCCCACATTTCATGAATTTATATTTTGTTTTTCTTACTTTTGACTTGATAAGTGCCCTGTGATTGTTTAAGTGTTGTGATTATCTTCTGTTAAGTCTTTTTGTCGGGTAGAGGATGACAGCGATTGTAAGAACACTTTGTAAATTAATTTTATGTTTGTTGACAATCTCGCATTCATGGATAATGAATAGCATGGATGTGGCATTGCTCGACAATTAGCAATTAATTCCGCTCAAACCGGTGCTAGGGGCCGTCTTTAACGTACTGTGAGGTATGAGCATAGCTCATTGTTGAAGGCCTCATGGTGATTTCAAGATCAAGAACAACAATAAAAGCGTTCTTCCATTGCTTTGTTTTACAATGTATTTGTAGAGACTTTATCTATTGTACATTTACTCTATATCCCTTCATTACTTATTTCAGACTTGAGTTTGTCTCTCCTTCAGTGTGGAGTCCGTAAAAAGATTCCCCGTGCGAGATCAGTGTGGAGTCCGTAAAAAGATTCCCCGTGCGAGAGATTTATGCTCTGTATAAATTTCAGTTATGGTGAACTTGTACGTGAGAGAATTTCTCATATGGATGCACTATTATATTTTCAAATTTTGTCATTTTTAGTTTTTTTGTAATATTAAATTGTTAATCTGACCACCTGTTTATTCTGACCACATCTCATGATTGATATTTTTTAATTTTTCTTACTTTTGACTCGATGAGTGCCCTGTGGATGTTTAAGTGGTGTGATTGTCTTCTGTTAGTCTCTTTGTCGAGCAGAGGATGACAGCGATTGTAAGAAATTTATTTTTGTTGACAACCCCGAATTCATGGATATTGTAAAGCATTAATTCCGCTCAAACCGGTGCTAGGGGCCGTCTTGAACTTACTGTGAGGTATGAGCAAAGCTCATTCTTGAAGGCCTCATGGTGATTTCAAGATGAAAAAAAAAAGCAATAAATCGTTGCTCCATTGCTTTGTTTTACAATGTATTTGTAGAGAGTTTGTCTCATGTACATTTACTCCATATTCCTTCATTACTTGTCTCTATATATATGTTGTTCTACAATTAGCAAAGAATTCCACTCAAACCGGTGCTAGGGGCCGTCCTGAACTTACTGTGAGGCATGATCAAAGCTCATGGTTGAAGGCCTCATGTTGACTTCAAAATGAAGAACAACAGTAAAAGCGTTATATATGATTTAATAGAACAAATGGAGGAGGAAGAAACCCCAGGGCTTTTATTATTATTAGATTTTGAAAAAGCATTCGATTCTCTTGAATGGTCTTTTATTACTAAAACCTTAGAATTCCTTGGATTCGGACCAGATTATATTAAATGGGTAAAAATTTTGTACCAAAATAGTGAAAGCTGTATTGCCTATAACGGGCATTGTTCAAACTTCTTTCAAATTAAACGTGGCGTTCGCCAAGGAGACCCTCTATCTCCTTACCTCTTTATTCTTGCTTTGGAACTTATGAGTGCAGCCATAAAAAATAATTCAGATATAAATGGAATTAGATTACATGACTCTGAGTACTTGATAAGTCAGTATGCAGATGATTCATCTTTATTACTTGATGATGATCAATTCTCCTTAGAGAAATCTTTATATATTCGTAGAAAATTATCTGAATGTGCTGGTTTGAGAGCAAATCTAGATAAATCTGAGGCAATATGGATTGGCTCAAAGAAACACTCTCATGATATTATGTTACCTGAAACTAGATTAAACTGGAACCATACTGGGAAATTTAAGTTATTAGGAATAAAATTTGATCTATTTCGCGAAGATAAGACATTAGTTAACTTTGAAGAAAAACTTATTAAAATACAAACTTTGTTGGACTCCTGGTTTTATAGAGATTTAACATTTATGGGTAAGATTACAGTAATCAAGTCTATGGCTTTACCTATCCTTATTCAGTCTCTTACTGTTTTACCCAATCCTCCCGATTATATTCTAGACAAACTCCAGGCTATACTCTTTGAATTTTTATGGAATAATAAACCAGATAAAATTCGACGTAATATTTTGATCAATTCATATGAGAATGGAGGACTTAAAATGCCACATGTGAAATCTTTTTGCTATGCATTAAAGATGACTTGGATAAATAAGTTGCTTGATCCGCTCCACCAGTCTCCATGGAAATCACTTCTTGTGGATCAGTTTACTAGATATGGAGGTGAAAAAATTTTCTTGATGAAAAGTTCAGGCATAAAATTAGTTGCAGAAAAGTTTAATAATTTTTGGAAAGATATCTTTGATAATTGGAGCAAATTAAGTTCAGAACACATGGAATCAGGGGCTGACTTTTTGAGCCAATCCATATGGTTTAATGCAAATCTTAAGATAGATAAAAAACCAGTTTTTTATGAAAATTGGTGTCGTGCAGGAATTTTCTTTATTAATGATTTAATTACAGAAAACAATAGTGGTTTTGAAGATTTTACACAAATGTATAATATAGATGCTAATTTCGTACAGTTTTATGGAATAATTCATATGATACCTAGTTTGTGGAAACAAAACATTCAAAATACTCTTAAACTCCCAAACATTACATCCAACAATTTAGATTATATAAAGAAAAATAAAAAGTCC
This sequence comes from Modiolus philippinarum, assembly GCA_002080025.1. Lineage (NCBI taxonomy): Eukaryota > Metazoa > Mollusca > Bivalvia > Mytilida > Modiolidae > Modiolus > Modiolus philippinarum. Next base: position 87,126 of record MJUU01072532.1, read on the forward strand.
ACACGGTTCTTTTATAATATCTTTCTAGACATTTACTCAGAAACACCCACAACTAAACAAACAAAATGGAGTGAAAAAGTGCATGAAGATATAAATTCTTGGGAACAGGTCTACTTGTCACCTTTCCAATGCACTAGAAACAATAAATTTATTGTATTTCAGTACAAAATTTTGAATCATATTCTCAATACTAATTCCTATCTATACAAGTGTAAATTGAAAGAAACAGACCTTTGTAGTTTTTGTAATGAGACCAAGGAAACTGTTGTTCATCTTTTCTGGGAATGTTCCATAGTTAAGACTTTGTGGCTCCAACTCGCTGAATCTCTTTGTACTTCATGTAATATCATTTTGCCTCTTTCATTAAAAAATGTTATTTTAGGGATGGACATAGACCAGACATCCTTTAATTTATTTTTCATTGTCATCAAACATTATATATATACTTGCAAGATTTTAGGCCAAATACCTACATTAATAGGTGCCAAAAAAAGCTAAAAAATACTTATGAAATTGAAAAATTATCAGCTACATTTTATAAAACACCTGCAGTTAAAGATAAAATTGAAAATAAGTGGTCTGTCTTTAAGAGTTATATCTAGATTTTACATGTAGATTATGGAGGATATATATAAAATAACTCATTTAATGTATGTAATTTTTTTTTTTGTGCACTACACAATGGACAGTGGTTTTTATAAGTGCACAAATTATATTCCTGTTAGCGGATGATCATATATTATTATGTTACGCTATAATATATCCTCCTCATAGTAAATTTAATTTGAGAAAAAAAATAAGGTAAAAATCAGACCATATATGAATAATTTGTAAAAATGACTATGTATTTTATGACTGTTATAATGATAAATCTTTTGATATAACTATCTAAAAATTGTATGTATTGGGAAATGGAAATAATTTGTTCTACATTTTCATATATAGTACTTTTTATAGAAACTTTCTTCAATTTATATTATGTTAAATTGTGAATATTTGGAAGAAATAAAAAATAATAAAAAAAAAACAGTAAAAGCGTTGTTCCTTTGCTTGTTTTTACCATGTATTTATAGACTTTATCTGGTGTGCATTTACTCCATATCTTTTCATTTACCATTTAACCCTTTACCGGACATCTTTTTTTTTAAATTATTGAGAATATTATTTAATTTTTTTTTCATGTGAAAAGAATAAGGAAGCATACAAAGCATATTTATGTCTGTCCGGAAATATTTAACGTCAGATCCGTTAAATTACACACGTAAATCCAAGGGTTTCTTTATAATATTACATTGCTTGTATTTTCAATACATAGAACTGTTTCTATTTTGGATATATTTGTATTTAGCCTTATCTGATTAATGTCTCCCCTATTAAGCTGAGTTCTCGGCGAACAGTTTAGGTAGGAAGAGTTCGCGTATAATTGGTTTAGTCCAGTTGGATGATGTTTAGCCCGATTGAGAAAAATATAAACAAAATTTCTTATTTTAAGTAACATTGGATAACGTTTTATCCCGGTTCAGGATAATGTTTATGTGCAGTTTTTGATATTTGAACATTACCTTTAATACCTAAGCATTACCCAGCTTAAAAGGGATGAATATGTCCTTTTTGAAAAAAATATACAAAAGATAAGCTTTAAATACAATTGTTACAATTAAGACATGTTATACGGACTCCGAGGTACAAATTTGGTGTTATTACACGTCATGCATGTTGCAGTTACACAGTCATATTTAACACAGTGTATTGTGAAAATGTATTGACCGATCGGTTATTGACAATATGTCATAAGGCTACAAATATGATGTTATTGCTTGTCATGCATGTTGCAGTAACACAGCCATGTTCGACACAGTATAATTTGAAAATGTATTGACCGATCGGATATTCACCGATTTTAAACAACCACGTTTTATTACAAAAATTCTTAGAAGAACCATTATAAGAACCATTATGAATTAAAAGCTTTAACCAGACTGTTCAAGCAGGTTTGAAGACGCTTTATCCAATGAAAACCTATTAAGGTGTTCGAAGGGTTTAAATCTCCTGTTATAAAATTTTGCGATTTTTTGTGTTGAAAGATAATTCTTTTATTTTTCAAAATATGAAATAAAATGTTTGGATCACCGTTAATTTAAGCACTAAAAATGAAATTGAAAATCTAAGGATATTACATAGTAATGCTAAGGAGAAAAAGAATATTTCAGGGGATAACTTTTAAAATCATTATGTTGTTCACATAAAAAAAAAAAAACAGGGGTCATCATACCGTTGAAATAAGAGAGATAAACTGCGAAATGTTATTTATTATTATTAATGTTAATTATTATAATAGAACAGCTAGATAATGGAATACTCGCGTATCAATTAAACTAATCGATACTTATTATTAAGTATTACTTACTTATTATTATTATTAATAATCGATAGTTATTATTAATTGTTATTGAATAATTTCTCTAGTGAATTTTAAATGTTTTTTTTGTCAAATAATTTCCACTGCATGCCTAATTTCCTCATAAATTACGGTCAATAACTGGTCTGTCAAGTCATTGTATTCACAATATATATGCATTTTAATCATTTTAACGACGTCATGACCGTTTTTGCTCCTCATTGTGTAGAGCAAAATTGCATTTAAATGAATTAATAATAATTAAAAAAAAACATGTTCAATTTAATAACAACAACCGAAGGTACTGCTTCTGTATTTGCACATTACGATAACTTATGTCTTTTCAGTGCAAATCAAATCAAAATTTTGGAAATCCATTAACCGACATGTGGGGTTTTCTCACCGTTCATTGAAGATCTTATGGTGGCTTTGAGTTATTATTACTCCCCTTTGGGTTGTTGTCTCTTTGACACATTCCCCGTTTCCCTTCTTTTTTCTATTTGTGTATCAGCTGATAGAGAACAAGATATTAATATAATCTAATAAGAAAAGCAAAATAAGCTAAAGACAGAGCTATGCAGACTTCACAATACAACTTAAGTGTATGAGTATAGAATCAGAATCAGAATATTTTATTACCAAATTAGGGCCCCAGGAGGGCATGATACATCAAACATTTATGATTGGTATACAAGTACAATATTACAGAAAACGGTATAAGCAATAAATAACAATTAATAATTATAATAAAAATAATAAATAAAGGCATATTAATGCACGTCTACCACAGATGCACTTCATACTATGAAAAATTGACATACCCGGTGCATTTGGAAAAAAAAAATAAAAAATAAAAATAAATAAATAAATAAATAAATAAATAAAAAAAAATAAATAAAAAATAAATAAAAAAAAATAAAACGCATTCACATACAGAACAGAATGCAGCAGGCACCATGAGACGATGCACAGGGGGGATTTTTCCACCGTGCCTGTCGCAGTCTGTCTATGATGGTTACATAGATCTAGCAATTATACCGGTAGGAACAGCAACAAGTTAAAGGAAATAAAGGTATAGTAATGGACGGTGCCATATAATATGTATATCCAACCATCTAAAACCTGTGGCATTAAAAAAAAAAAAAAAAAAAAAAAAAAAAAAAANAAAAAAAAGACGTCAGACAGTGTATAGCCTGCAAAAAGTATCAAGGGACGGTGCCATAAGGAGAGAAAATACCTTCTTATACTTAGTGCAGGCCACACAGTTTCAACCAAAATCACTACAATATGTATATGTATACATTGTAAGAGATATGGATTTCCGAGGATGTATTTCGGAAACAAAGCCGTGTAATTAAAGCTAAATGTTCTTGGATAACATTTGTAGGAATGTTACTACTTCTGTTATAACGAGTACTCGAGTATCGTTCTGACGTACCGAGTATCGATTAGTTTAATTGATACGCGAGTATTCCATTATCTAGCTGTTCTATTATCTCGGATATAGACGCCCTTGATCGGGTAGCTTATAACTTAAAGTGCAGTGCCAGTCAGACACCGTCGTTAACAGTTGTTCTGTTAAAATACAACCGAAATATGCTGTTAGGTAATATTTGAAACACTTCTTGGGTAAAAAATTCTCAAATATATTAAGAAATACATCTCATTACATAATGATACTAATTTTCTAAAAAAATACTGTATTGTTGAATCCCTTTTAGATCCATATATTGGCCTGTGTTTCACGTGTCAGTAATTTAATTATAATACAAAATGATATATGATTATGTTGTTTTTTCTCTCTCTCAAATTAACGTATTGATATGTATTGATTTGTAAGATGTGCTAATTTAAGAGGTTAAGAGGGTATAACCATATAACCCCTTGAATCCAGAGTACACCTAAAATTTGAGTTGAAGTCCAGATTTTATTTTTATTATTTTATTTTTTTTTATCTAAAGTACAAGTCCGAAATGCTTTGACTTTTGAGTCCGGTGAGTTCATGGACTCGAGTGGTCAAGTTCAAAGTACGCCCAAAATAAAGCCCAATCTTGAGTACCAAAAGGGGTGTTATACCCTCATTTAATACTGATTGCATTATTGTTGATATTAACATTTATCTTAGACAAAATCCCAAATTTACGGTATGAAAAATGAAAATGGAGTATTTTTCAACAAACACTACAATTATTGCTGTACATTCTATTGAGATTATTAAATAACTTCTTTCCGAGCGAGTTCGAGTACTCGCTCGGAAAAACTTTTGAGTACTCGAGTATTATATTTTATAACTGAAAAACCTCACGTCATAGAACAATACATTTAGCCAAAAGGGGTCAAATATGGACAGATATAAACTTTTTGAAATTTGAAATTCTCATTTAAGATTTTGACTTAATAATAATCCCTTTTTGAGCAGCAATATACCTACCTCTCCAGCCTATGGAGTGTACATTTCACAGTTGATTCGTTACTATCGCCCATGTAGTTTATACAGCGATTTTTTGGATAGAGCAAAAGCACTGTCCCTAAAGTTGCTTAGTCAGGGATTTGTTCAGCCTTTGTTGCTTTCGTCCCTTCAGAAATTTTTAGCCGTCAACATGATATCAGATATGACGTGTCTGTGTCCCAAATGAAAACGGACATTTTCAGCTAGATTTCACGTCTTCACGGATTTGACATAACCGGTTTTGACTCAACCCTGGATTGACTCACTGATAGTGTGACGGGTGCCGCTAGCGGAGCAGGACATGCTTACCCTTCCGGATAACCTGATGTCACTCCCGGTTTTCATGGGAGTTCACACTATGAGTGCCTTAGTTTTTAATGTCGTCTTTTTATTTCCGTGCTTGTAGCTGTCTCACGTCCTTGTTTTGTCTCTTTTTCTCTGTTGCCGTTTTTGCCATGTCTTCGGATTTCGATTTTTGTAGTCTTCGCTTCCCTTGTTCCTTCGGTATTCTACTGCCGTTGTTTGACAATGATATTCGAATTTTAGTTCAGTAGCACGGCATTTTGATATGAAATAACATTATAAATGTAAATGTACAAGTAGGCTCCAAACATTTTTCCAACTTTTTTAAATAATTTTTCATTAGTATGTGTTTACATGTAAATGTTCAGCCATACAAAACCATGTTTCCCTAATCAACTGTCCTTAAAAATATTACAACATAAGAGAAATGCATGTCAGAAAAACCCAACCAGATACTTTTCCTTTGAATAAATAAAAAAAATCAAACAATTTAATAAATCTGATATACTATACTGAACAAGATTGTTTACAAATCATGAATCAAACACGTAATAACAGAATAATTCTGTGATTGCGTAAATCTGTGGTTTGCTATTCTGTAATGATATGAGTTAAATGATACACACTTCTCGCTATTGTCTCGATTATTTGTGTCCTTGATAGTGACAGTGTTGAAGGCCTATACGTTATCTGCTATGAGGTATTGCTGTCAAAACACATTTACATTTATCAGTAGAAATTAAAGACAATAAAAACATGGAGAAAAGACTTTCTTGTCTGTCTCAATACAACTTCAACTGGATCAATCCCTCGGAAGAAAAGAGACATTTTCAAACGGGTTTCTGAAAAATGGACGCTTCAATGCAAATTTTGTGCAATTTTTGGGGGGAATGGGAAGGGTTCTATCCCAATGATTCGCCAATAACCTTAAAATTTCCAAACGCGCCATAACTCATACACCGTTAGAGCTGACCAGAGTAGCCTAAAGTAGCAATTATTTGTCCCCCAGACGGTTGTAGTTGATCAGAGATAGAAAATGTTGTATGCCATTAAACGGATGAAACTGATCAGAGCGGAGACTTTATTATTGAAACATAAACAATTTCAAATTATAAAATGAAAAATTGTTTTGAGCTATTTTTACTTACAGAATGTCTCTCACTGTCCTCACAAACAATTCTGTTTTTAGAAGGGAAACATAAGCAGGGAGTCGATATGTCTATTTTATTTGGGGTCTTCTGTTTTCTCGGGGTCAGTCTGATTATATATGGAATAGAGGACACTTTTTGCGTGTGTGAAAATTAACAAATTCATCCATTATATGGCACGTATGAATACGGACAATTAATACCAAAGCATAGAAACTCACACGTGGCGGCGCAAGGTATGGATCATTCAATTTTTCAGGGGGGGATTGTATTGTTAAGAAAAAAATTCTGCCCCCAGAAAACCAACACCCCTGAAAATGAAGTGGTCTGTGTCTAACAGTTACCCTTTTTTAAATTTCATACATAAAGTTTTTCTTTCCTTGGCCTTTTATGCTTTGATTTGCTATTGATTAATGCCATTTTGTGCATTTCAAATTTGTGTGTGCTGTGTGTTCTAGTGCCTTTTTATTCATTTGCTTGCAAAGTTGTATCTTGGGATAATGTTTAGTATAGTTAATAGGAAAGGGCGGCTTCGATGTAAAAATTATCTTTAATGGCAATAATAAAAGGCGTATTTATTCGAAAAATTGTGCGGTCAAGGTCAAGATGTGTTGACAAGTAATTCTGATTTTGAGAAACTATATTTTTAAACGTAATTGTTTTTTTGCACAAAAAAAAGTTTTTTTTCCAAACATATTTTTGATTGTTTCGGGTGTTCTAAAGTGTTCTTTTCACAGAATTGCACAAATCAAAACGAAGGTAAACATTTATCATTATGGAAATAATTTGAAATATGTAGACAAATCAAAATTAATTCCCATAGTCAGTTTTATTACGTAAGTAAATATATCTTTTCCCATAAAATATGTTATTTAATGACGTCACAATTACATCACATTGACATCAGACATCAGAATGACAACACAATGACGATATTGGGAATTAGCGTTTTGATCTCATTGATGCAATATAACATATAATTTGTTTGTTTCAACTAAGACCATGAAAGATAGAATTTTAGTAAAGACCATGCTGATTGAATCAAGAAATAGATTGCGAATGCTATTTTTTACTGGCGGGCAATACATTCATTGATTTTTTTTTGTGTGTGTTGATACCCCCACCCCCACCCTCCCAAACACACACAAAAAGTATTATAAAGATATATTGATGATGTTTTTTTTTTAATAAACAACACATTTTTTATTTTAAATGGGTCCGATGAATATATCCTCCAGAAACAGAGATAAAAGAAACAACAATAACTACAGGCGCAGATCCAGGGAATTTGAAAAGGTGGGGGGCTGGGTACCAATTCAGAAGTGAAAGAAAATTTCGAAGAGTAGGGGTAGGCGCGAAAATTTTTGGATATGTCTTAATTAAACATCAGGATATTCATTAGAAATACATGATTGTCCGAAAAAAGGGGGGGGGGGGGGGGGGGGGTTCCAACCCCGGGCCCCTTTTTGATCCGACAGCCAACTTTCCTTTCCGTTGAAGCAACATTCTAACAACAAGGGCATGTTGAGTTTACATCCTGCAGCTAATTCGCTACTTAAGGGCTGTGGTTGATACAGTAACTTCCTTGAAGGAACCCGGTTACTCGCAAATAGGCTACATAAACAAAGGTATGTTACTCCAGAAGTTTTACGGTCAACATCACCATCTTCTAAACCCATATTGGATATATTGTTTACCAGATGACAATAACTGTTTCTCTTTAAAAAGCTTAATTTTTGTTTCCTCTACCGGATTCGACATTATAAAGACAAGATAACAGTAAACACCTACAATGGCCATAAATTACAATCACAAGCCACAACCTACATGAGAACTTCAGTACAAAAAACACAAAATAGACTACAGACAAACATAAATGACTATAGGAACTCGGGATAGCCGGACTTGTTACCGGTATGTCCGACACGGCGAAATCTCATGAGAAGCAGGAGATGCTTACTCTACCAATGGACCTGATCTCAATTAAAGCTTGTTGTTTCCTGTACCGGATTTGACTTTACTACCGGATTTGACATGTTTAACACGGTGGGTGTCTTATAAGAAGCAGAAGATGTTAACTCTACCGGTGCACCTGATCTCACCCATGGTTTTTTATTGGGTCCGTGTTGTTCATCTTTGTATGCGAGTGTCTTCATTTTTCTTTTCTGTGCCGTACCCATGTTGTGTCTCTGTTTTTTTTCCGCCTTTTTTGTTTCTGGTGTTGCCATTGTCCTTGGATTGTTCGCTTTTGGATTAACGGTTCGCTTCTCACTTACTTTACCTCACTCATGTTTTTATTGGATCCCTATTGGTTATCTTTGTATGTGTGTGTGTCTTCATTTTTTCCTTTTATTGTGCTTTACTCATGATTTGTGTTTGTTGTTTCTTTGTTTTCCCATGTTGCAATTGTCCTCGGGTTATTCGTTTTAGATTGGCAGTTCGGTTCTAACTTCAAAAAAATAACTGACAAAGAGCTCTTAGAATGACTGTAATCTGTTGCATGACAAACGCGGTAGTATCCTACATTCGTAAGCCAGTGGACAATTACAACATATAGACAATCGCATTGCGCTCATCAAAGTGATGGAAAGAAAAATAGTGAGATGTTTGCACTATAAACATCTGGTCAGAATAACATTTGTAAATTATGGAAAAATAATAGAATGCCAAAATTTGAAAGAATGATAGTGTATCCATTTGAGAAATTCTCTCAAAAATAAGTACAACATAAGAGAAATATATATATTTGCTTGCAACCCGTGTACATCATTACGAAATTTCCGTTTATCATTTATTGTATTTTGCTTTGACCTTGCATTCATTTCAGTACTAACATTTAAAACAAAAGGAAGACATGGATTTCAAAATAACCAATTTACTAACATGGAGAGAAATATTTGTTATTCCTCTGCTAAGTATTATATAGCAGATATATGATTTCAATATTCTTATCTCAAACGTAGGGGTCAAACATAATGGTTGGATAAGTCCTAATTTGGTCGGAACAAAATCGTTTCTTTATCAATTTGGGTTATTAAGAACATTTTGACAAATAAAAATGTTCCCTTTCGGCAATTATTATATAATTGAATCTTTTCCATTCAATACTTGAGACTTCAAAAGTTATTGAAGAAAATCTATTTCGAAAATATCGCAGAAGATAAAAAATGTAGGTCATTGAAGCTTTCGAAATCTTATGTATTTTGAACAAATATTGACTGAGAAGCGTGAATTTATTTAGTCATTGCCGAAAGGTAACATTTTTAGCAATTAAAACGTTCTTAGGAACTTGAACTCATACACAAACGATTTTGCTCCAACCAAATTTCTCATTCTTGACTACTAATATCCTTAGCTCGATAACGTTCAAATAAGTATTTCAATTGAGTATGCGTATTTTCACACTGTGAAGACTGTGAAACAAATTACTTTTTAGGAAAAAAAAACAATGCCAGTACAATATCGGAGGAACAAAGCACAATATTGCATAAAGTCCAATGACAAGGCTAAAGTAAGAAGACCAGAGAACGGAAGACCAAAGAAATTACAAACAAATTAAAGTACCAACAATGTGAACTCTCTAAAACAGAGTGACATCGGGTGCTCCGGACGTGTAAGCATGTCCTGCTCTGTATGCAGCACCCGTCACAATTTCAGTGGTTCAATCCAGAGTAAAGTCGAAATCGGTAATGTAAAATCCGGAGAGACGTGAATCTAGCTGAAAACTACTTCGTCAGGAGATTGATGGTAAGGATAGAAAGTGACAACCATAAGGTTCCGTCACAAGTTTGTTGCTCGGTGGATAATAGTTGTAATTAATTTGTTCACATTTGATATTTTGGAAGAACATCGTGTGTACTTGACATGTTCCTGGCCACAACCTATGCTTTCTGGAAACAACGACAGTAGAATACCAAAACACGAAGGATTAACAAATTCACAAATCGATGTCTAAAGGCATGTCTAAAACGAGAACACTTAAAACATCAAGTTAGACAGTTTCAAAACGAGAACATTGAAAACATCAAGTTAGACATCTCCAAAACGAGAACACCAAAAACATCAAGTTAGACAGCTACAGAACGAGAACACCGAAAACATCAAGTTAGACAGCTACAAAACGAGAACACTTAAAACATCAAGTTAGACAGCTACAAAACGAGAACACTTAAAACATCAAATTAGACAGCTACAAAACGAGAACACTTAAAACATCAAGTTAGACAGCTACAAAACGAGAACACTTCAACATCAAATTAGACGGCTACAAAACGCAGAAATAAGAACTAAACATTCAAAACCAAGCCAATCAAAGTGTCCAACTGAGAGTGATATCAGGCCCTCCAGGAGAGTAAGCTTGTCATGCCTGCTCTGTTAACAGCGCACATCACACTGTCAATTGGGTCAATTTAAGAAAAAGTCAAAATTGGTAGAGTCAAATCCTCGAAAACGTGGATCTATCTGAAAATATCCGTTTCCGTTTGAATGGCGTAATCAATGAGGTTTGTCATCTTCCGAAAAGATTAATGGGCATTTATTGCTATAACCCAGTGTCAGTTATGCCACTTTTATGAGTACGTACATAGAATAATACAAGAAATTAAGATCTATTCCAAGAAAGTATTATGCAATAAGACTAAACTTTGTTTTCTTAAGGGATTATTTTTTTATACCCAAAGCACTTGTACTTTTAAGGCGATTTAAAATGTACTTTGATTCATGTTTGTTTTTAGACTAATTTATGTGTACTTTTAAATTGAAACATGAATATTTTCTTGCTTCTTTATTCAAAATTGAGGTTAACTGCTTCAAACAACGGCAATAGAATACCGAGGAACAATGAAAGCGATGACTACAAAAATCGAAGTGCAAAGACATGGCAAAAACGGTAACAGATAAAAACAAAGACAAAACAAGGACGTGAGACCGCTACAATGCACGGAAATAAAAAGATAACATTAAGAACTAAGGCACTCACAGTGTGAACTCCCATGAAAACCGGGATTGACATCAGGTGCCCCGGAAGGGTAAGCATGTCCTGCCCCGCTAGCAACACCCGTCACACTATCAGTGAAGAATATATTGTTATGAAAGATCTGTTTGGTAGAGGATTGGTAAATGCCATTTTCTAACCCTCAGACAAAACCAATTTAAGTCCATGGTACATGTTACTTCTCTAACCCTCAAACTGTACTGTGGCAAAATTTTGAATAGCTTTCGTAAATCTCTATAGTATTCAAACAATCACAAGGACAAATCGGTATCACAAACATCACTCACGAAGACAAAACTAAAACAGTATGATGTACAAGACAACACGAAAAACTGAAGTACTGACAGTGTGAACTCCCACAAAAACTGGGAGTGACATCAGGTGTTCCGGATGAGTAAGCATGTCGTGCTCCGCTTGCGGCACCCGTCACACTATCAGTGAGTCAATCCAGTGTTGAGTCAAATCCGGTTATGTCAAATCCGTGAAGATGTGATTTCAAAAAAGGTTTTTCAAATATTACTACTCATTTGGATTTCGTTTGGTACTATGCATTTTTAGCATTTTTTTGTTCCCCGCCGCAACGTGGAGCGGGGACATTGAAATGCTGGGCGTCCGTGTGTCCGTCCGTCACACTTTCTTGTAAGCGCTCTCATGCATACAATTATAACGGATTTTCATGAAATTTAAACCAAATGTTTATATCACTAATACCTTGGTCAAGTTCGAAAATCAGCCTTGGTGGATACTTTTTGACGGAGTTATGGGACTTTGACGAAAATAACGACATGGTTTTAGCCAAAAATTAACCTTGTAAGCGCTCTAATGGCTACAAATTTTGACGGATTCTCATGAAATTTATACCAAATGTTTATACCATTAATACCTTTGTTAAAGTCGAAACTCAGCCTTGGTCGATATTTTTTGACGGAGTTATGGGACTTTGACAAAAATAACGACACGGTTTTAGCCAAATATTAACCTTGTAAGTGCTCTCATGGCTACAAATTTTGACGGATTCTCATGAAATTAATACCAAATGTTTATACCATTTAAACCTTAGTTAAGTTCGAAAATTAGCCTTTGTCGATATATTTTTACGGAGTTATGGGACTTTGACAAAAATAACGACACAGTTTTAGCCAAAAATTAACCTTGTAAGCGCTCTCATGGCTACAAATTTTGAAGGATTCTCATGAAATTTATACCAAATGTTTATAGAATTAATACCTTGGTCAAGTTCAAAAATCAGCCTTGGTCAATATTTTTTGACGGAGTTATGGTTCTTTGACGAAAATAACATCACTGTTTTAGTCAAAATTTGACCTTGTAAGCGCTCTCATGGCTACAAATTTTGACAGTTTTATGAAATTTATACCAAATGTTAATACCACTAATACCTTGGTCCAGTATGAATATCAGTTACGGTCGAGACTTTATGACTGAGTTATTTGATTTTGACCAAAATAGCAACACCGTTTTAGCCAAAAATTGACCTTGTAAGCGCTCTCATGCCTACAAATTTTGACGGATTCTCATGAAATTTATATCAAATGTTTATACTACTAATACCTTGGTCAAGTTCGAAAGTCAGCCTCGGTCGATATTTTTTGACAGAGTTATGGGACTTTGTTGAAAATAATGACTCTGTTTTATCAAAAAATTTACCTTGTAAGTGCTCTCATGGCAACAAATTTTGACAGATTTTCATGAAAATTATACCAAATGTTAATTCAACTAATACTTTGGTCAAGTTGGAACATCTGCCATGGTCGATCCTTTTTGTATCCCCACATATTTAATTTTGGAACTGCCCTGAATGTTTGAAAATATTTCAATTTCATATACAGTATACTAGTATATTGCATGAACGGCGGGGGACCCAGGAATTCTATTCTTGTTCAGTTGTAGATTTCCCATGTTTGGCTTTTCAAATATTACTAATATTTCGAATTACGTTTAGTTTTATGCATTTCAAATATGTTTTTGAATTGGGGATTTCCTTTGTGTGGATTATAGTACTGCTGATTAGGAATTAATTTCTGAAATGGCCATACAGCTCATTAAAATTAATTGCAGTTGTAGTTAACATATTGGTTATTGTCTCATGTTCATCTACTTCATATCTTTTCGTAAAATATTTTAAAATGTTTACTATTACACTTTGTTTGAAATTTCAGAACATTTGGCCGATCCAGCGTTGTACCGTTATTTGTAGGGGCATTTATGTAATTTTTGTATCAGGTTAAACTCCACCAAATATCAAATCGGCTGCTGGCATAGTCAAAAGGAGTGCTTTTTCTATGTATCTTGTGCGTTTTTGTCACATGTACATTCACTCCATATCCTTTCATTTTTTTCTTATATGAAAGAAGCCATGTTATTCTCAGTTTACACATGGTTAGTCATTATCTGACTCCTAAAAAGCCCAAATAATCATGAAATACTGTCGAATTTACTAACAGCTTTGTTAAATGACAGGACCATCAAAGGCGGCGGAAATTTTGAAGTTCAATGAATCAGGGTATGTGTGCCCAAGGATCTGACTGTCTAAACTGATAATTTGCATACACAGTTGGGTGGAGCGATAGAAATTCACTATTTGACCTTAAAGTCTGCTCATTGCTCGTATGAGACCTAGCAAAATTTCACATGGGCTAACACAGGATCAATTTCGGTTTCCAGTACATATACGATGTACATTTTCTTGATGAACCAAAATTTGAGGAATATCTGACCGGATCTATTCCAGTGAGTTTGAAATTAAAGAGACTGATGAAGCACATACTTCAGCTTCATACTAATGTTTTACTAATGTTTTATGTTTTACATTGACGAAGAAGGACGTATCTAAGTTGTATGACAAAACTTATGATATTGACTTCCCGATTGTGAATAATCCCTTTCTATGCGGCGGTATACCTGTCTTTCCAAGCTATTGAGTTTACATTTCATAGTTGATTCGTTGCTGTCGCGCATACGGTTTATACAGTGGTTTTTAATTTTTTTGGAAACACTGCCACGAAAGCTGTTGAGTCGGGGATTTGTGCAGCGTTTGTTGCTTTCATCCCTAAAAAATTTCTATGATGGCCGTCACCATGACGTCTAAAGCGATATAGCGTGTCGGGTTTCTTAAAGTAGGACGGACATTTTCAGACTGATTCCACGTCTTCACGCATTTGACATAACCGGTTTCGACTAAATCCTGGACTGACTCACTGATAATTTGACGGATGCCGCTAGCAAGATATGCTTACCGTTCTGGAGCAAATGATGTCACTCCCGGTTTTTATGGAAATTTTGAATGTCGTGTTTTAATTCCGTGCCTCATTTCTTTGTTTTTCTTTCCTCGTTTTTTGCTATGTCTCTGGACTTTGATTTTTGTGATAATCACATCCCTCGTTCCTTCAGCATTCTATTGCCGTTGTTTTTGATATGTTATTGCGCAGACATGCCACTTTAGAAAAATATTTTAACCGCATGAGGTAAACTTCAGTTTACTTAGAAAATTCACGAAATGTAATAATGGACGCCTATGATAAACATTGAGAGAAGTGTGACCGATCAGGACCAGGTGAAGTTCGAAACTTTAAGTAACGTTACATTGATCAACCAGTTCATGGTTTCGAGGGCTGATGGTCTTGAATCACTCACCCTGATACGAGCCTGAAGGTATAACATGTATTGCTGTAAATATTAATTGTTGTTGATAATCATAGGAAGGTTCAAATATTATACCAACATTTATCTTAAAAATAAACAAAGCTAAAATACCACACGTGATAACTTGAAGTCGGTACAGTCATCACAAAAGTTTAGAAAAATCATTATTTAAGTACCAAATTTTCAGTCTTTACGTCGAAATCTATGTCCGCGGTTAACCTTGTCTTTTCGTTGTAATTAATGAGAAGCAATTCCAAGTATTGAATGTTCATGTTATAGCAAATCAATAGTTACATAAGTACATACTGCTTCCTGGATAGTGGTGCAGTTTTGAAAGCTTTAATAATTATAGAAAAAAAATGTTAGACTGTACTTTAATCAGCTATTGAGTAATGTTGTTTTTTGCTTGATGTTTAAATATTGCATGAAATTTTTGAATAGAGAAATTGTTTTCACACCTGAAATGATGTTCCATAAATTACAACTTATATACAATTTCCGAAAATCAAGGATGTTATATCTAAAAGAATATTACAATTTTTGATATGAAAATAAGTAGGTGAAATGTTTTGTAAATTATTAAAAATGTTCTATCTATATGGAATATAGTATTGTTTTTGATATTGACTTTATCTCGGCCAGTATCAAGCGAGCCCGTTAGGGCGAGCTTGATGTGTTGAGTGCGAGCTTGATGCGTTGCGCCGTGATGAAGTCCGTCTTTAGAAGTCTACCTCTTTAGGGTTTTATTCGTATGTTTATTTTACTATAGGGAAACGGGACAGAGAAAAGGGAGGTTTGGGTACCCATAAACCGGTTTAATACTACCGCTGGCTTTTACTAGTGCCGGTACCAAGTCCGACTGTCCCGAGTTTCTATCGTTGTTTATGTCTTTTGTTTTTTATTGTGGTTTTTATCTTGTGCAGTTCCTTGGTAAATTATGGCATGTGACTATGGTTTTCGGCCGTTGTAGGTATCTCCTGTTATCTTTTTATTCTGTTTTACGGCAGCCAAACCCTAGAGTATATTTCTTCAGGGGCTCATTAAAGATAATATAATTAAAGATGTTAGAGTATTAAAAAAGAATCATTGATAATGTATTCTTCATTAATAACGCATCTTTTGCTAAATGGATCCTGAAATATTGATATGGAAAATATATATTGCTTTTTTATGCCAACATGTAGCAAATTGCTCAGCAAACCAATGTATATGATCTTGTTTCTTCTTGTAACAAATGTGTGGCTACAATTACTTACTCAACCAATTCATGGTTGCTTCCACTTGAAAATAGGTGGAACATATTGTGTCGTACGTATTCTACTTTGTCTATCAGTCTGAGGTTCATTTCAAATTCATTTTGACATTTTGTTCTCTATCAGGTTTCACATATATCTCGGAGAAAGCTGAACAACAGCAATAAAAGCGTTGTTCCTTTGCTTGTATTTTTATCATGTATTTGTACAGACTTTGTCTCGTGTGCATTTACTCCATATCATTTCATTCATTATTCACTCATATTTCGGTATATGGATTTCATACTGTAGAAATATTTGATTCGGGTGTGACAATTTATTTCATTGGTTGAACATGTAAATTTTAACTGCAAAAGATACTGTAACAAAAACATATTAATATATATTCCGATTGACAGATGTAAGCCTGCTTTTGATTGGATGACATTCCTTGAATGTCAACATATATTCGGAAAACTGCCAGGTAATATAAGTTGTCATGGAAATTGAAAACGTCATTACATGAAAACAACATGATGAAATTGAAAACAGTTACATTTTTCGCATATTTCACTTTACAAGGGCTGTTCATCGGAATATAAAGGTAATTCAGGTTTCAGACGGGGTATATAGCGTGACATACCCCGGATGTTTAGTTATATTTCCTGAGGCGAAGGGATGTTGTCCCCTTGACATTTACCCCATTTCCTTTCTTTTTCATATATAATATTACTTCATATATATTACCATTTAATCAGTATATCTGTGACTGTAAAGCAAGACAAGATGTAAATTAGTACAGAGGTTGTTATTATTGGCCAAATAGACTGACGAGCGTGTCTCAAATCCGTCGAATCTAACGGATATAGAGACAGATAAAGACAACCGTCCGAAAACAATTGCATCTTTTGATTTCATTGGCTTGCATACAAAACACTTTTTGATTGGTTGTTCTATTTTTAAAAATAACTTTTGGAGGAAAACCCTTCATTACTTCCGGTCGGATCCAAGGTAAACAACTGGGATCGTGGGAATTGAAATTCATACAGAAGGTAAAAAAAAGCAACTTCGATTAAAATGATTTGTAACAAATTTGTTTAAATCGTGTCACTATTTTTCTGTTTTATTTGAAAATGGTTGTCTTTTGTTGTTTTGACATTGTGACGTCACACAGTGGAATTTCCACTTTTTCGATTTGTCTTCATCTGTCCCTTGAGCGTAACAGAGCAAAGCGTAGTGAACCAGGGGGCAGCACCAGTCAGTCTATTGGCCAAAAAGAGAGTTTGTAGACCATTTTTGGGCATATATAACCGATTATGTTCAATGTTGTATGTACATCTCTTTACAAATACGTGCAAAAGCTCACTTTTGATCGAATGTATGGCCATGTTATAACTAATCACAAGATTGCGCAAATATATAGATTTTTCAGTTTCTGGAAGTTTTGAAAATACAGTGCTGTAATATTGTCGGATGTTAAATATGAATTTTTATTACATAAAGTAAATGCACTGTTTTTTGTTTATTTTTTATAGAGGTTAAAATCATGCATTTGCGGTATGCTGTATTTAAACACTTTTTTTTATCTTTGATATCAGTTAGGGAGATAAACATAAAGAAGGAAACCAGGCATTGTGCCGAAGGCAGGGTTACACTTTAAAGTTCTTCAACGATTTCATAAGGAGAAACAATTCCAACATGTAACAGTTTCAGACTTAAATAGCTGCTGAAGTTGAGGCATATTTGTATATCGAGTTAAAAAATGTATGTAGTATATATAT
>MJUU01072532.1:107050-120417 GCA_002080025.1 Modiolus philippinarum
GATTTTGTATTTCTCGGAGTATCTTTTGATGGATTTTGTATTTCTCGGAGTATCTTTTGATTGATATTTTATTTCTCGGAGTATCTTTTGATTGATATTTTATTTCTCGGAGTATCTTTTGATGGGTTTTGTATTTCTCGGAGTATCTTTTGATGTATTTTGTATTTCTCGGAGTATCTTTTGATGGATTTTGTATTTTTCGGAGTATCTTTTTATGGATTTTGTATTTCTCGGAGTATCTTTTGATGTATTTTGTATTTCTCGGAGCATCTTTTGATGGATTTTGTATTTCTCGGAGTATCTTTTGATGGGTTTTTTTATTTCTCGGAGTATCTTTTGATGTATTTTGTATTTTTCGGAGTATCTTTTGATAGATTTTGTATTTCTCGGAGCATCTTTTGATGGATTTTGTATTTCTCGGAGTATCTTTTGATGTATTTTGTATTTTTCGGAGTATCTTGGAATGTATTTTGTATTTCTCGGAGTATCTTTTGATGTATTTTGTATTTCTCGGAGTATATATTGATGGATTTTGTATTTTTCGGAGTATCTTTTGATGGATTTTGTATTTCTCGGAGTATCTTTTGATGGATTTTGTATTTCTCGGAGTATCTTTTGATTGATATTTTATTTCTCGGAGTATCTTTTGATGGATTTTGTATTTCTCGGAGTATCTTTTGATGGATTTTATATTTCTCGGAGTATCTTTTGATGTATTTTGTATTTCTCGGAGTATATTTTGATGGATTTTGTATTTTTCGGAGTATCTTTTTTTGGATTTTGTATTTCTCGGAGTATCTTTTGATGTATTTTGTATTTCTCGGAGTATCTTTTGATGTATTTTGTATTTCTCGGAGTATCTTTTGATGGATTTTGTATTTCTGGAATTTTTGTAGAATTCTAGAATATGTTTGTCACTATGTTTGCTGTGTTAAGATGCATTGGACAAATAAGACTAGTTGTGTTATACCTACAAAATCCTATCCATTTGATTTTACAAGTTATTCAATCCATTCTATAGATATAAATTTTGAACCTATTACCGGACATTTTATAAAAATAAAATTATAAAGAAAAAGAAGTTGTTTCAGATAAACTTGAAGTACAAGGAAGCGTAGGAGACCGATATTCACATAATCAACATATCCGGATATATTTCACATATGATCCGTCACTCGAAAAAACAAAAATTTCGGGACTTCTTTGAATTGTTTGTATTTTCAATATTATTTATTGAAACAAGGAATTGTTTTTTTTTAGATATTTATTGTTATCTGATTAATAGCTCCTTCAAACAATAAAACTTTAAATAAAATTGCAATGATCTCAATCTGGATAGCGTTGTCTTTACACGTACCTGATTTTGTCTTTCATTAAGATTATATTTTTATTAGTTTTCTTTCAGTTTTAACACACATAACGGTGTATGGTCTTCGATGATTTTTGATTGAATCTGAATTGATGTTATGAAAATTGTCGAAATTGTCAAGGGTAGTTATAAAATTTACAGTAGTAAAAAAAATTTACAGTAACTTCAGTATTTTGTTTTTTAATATCTTCTTGGGCTGATATAGGGACAATCCAAAATGTTTTTGAAACGTTGTTTAAACATTTTGGTCTTTCTACAATCTGTACTTATCTCCACCTTGATAAATTAAAGACTTTGATTTGGGATAAAATACATAAATTTTTCCGTACTAAGAAGGGTGAAAAACCTATATAGTTAAAAAATTGGTTTGAAACATAACATTGACTCCAACAAAGTGTATAGAAGATGTGGGAATTTTTTAATTTTTGATTAAAAACCTAGTTGTTGAATTAGGAGAACAATTGTTCTAGCCGACAATACGGTTATCCTGATTTGCAAGATCACTAAAATTTTTCACAAATGAAAATATACTTTTAATATATCCAGATTAGTTCTTTGTCTTTGGATTTTTCGTTTTGAACTGACGGTTCGGCTCTCTCTTACTTTAGTACTGAACTGAAAATATCGACTCCGACTTAACTCCGGATCTTATTGGCTTTTTGTAGAGTGAATCGCGCAAAACAAACCACACCTACATATCCTTGCAAAGGGACCCAAATTCCGTGAACCACGATCCATCAACTGGGAGCAAAATTTTAAACTATTTATGGATGCTGTAGAAGACTACGCCAGAAAATGGATTAAACGCGAACAAGATGAAGACTTTGCTTCTCTTTCGAAGTGGATTAAGGCTGTGAGGTCCAGGCTTCTTAAAAGAATTAGTCAGCTACGAGGGTCAATGAGAACTAAAGCATCATCCATTTTCCAATATGCTGATGTTGCCAGATACTTGTCCTCCATTCATGACAAAATATGTTGTTGTTCCGGCAGATAAGGCCCATAATAACATAATTTTCATACGTAAAAATCATTACATCGAATGTTTAAAGAAAGAACTAGGCATTGGTAACTCCTAGGGCAATCCAACATACACACCTACTACTCTGTCTAAGGAGGAGATATTACAGAACCATAAATCTGTTTTGCTTTCCTTTGGAATTTCGACCAAAGATGAAGACACCGATCTTCCTTCCTTGTACTGGTTACTAAAGTTACACAAATGCCCATACAAACAACGATACATCGCTGGATCTGCAAAATGTTCCACTAAACCTCTTTCTAAGCTTTTAACCTACATCTTGACAGCCGTAAAAGAGGGCCTTCAGAAATACTGTGATACTAGCTTTTCAAGGAGTGGTGTAAATATCAAAATACCGAAGTTACTGCCAATTTATTTCTGCATATGCGCATTTCGACAACTTATGTCTCATCAGTGCAGATAAAACCAAAACATTTGGAAGTCCATCAACTGTGGATATTAAAAAAACTCTAAAGACCTCCTTGACATCCTGAAATCTAGGATCACTATTGCATTGCAACAGCATTAAAACATTTGACTTCTCCACACTTTATACCACCATTCCTCATGAACAACTGAAATCTCGGCTAAAAGATATAATTCTTAGATGTTTCTCCCGTAAGAACGGCGAACGAAGATATAATTACATTGTCATAGACAGAGAACAAGCATACTTTGTGAAATATGACTCAGAATCACAAAAAAAATACACAGAGGAAGAAGTGATAAAAATGTTAGAGTTTTTGATCGACAATATATTTGTCCAGTTTGGAGGACTTGTTTTTCAACAGACCATTGGAATTCCAATAGGCACAAACTGTGCACCTCTTTTAGCCGATCTGTTTCTCAATTCTTATGAGGCTGAATTCATTGAAGGACTTCTTCAAAATAAAGACAAAAAACTGGCCCAGTCCTTTAATTTCAGCTTCCGTTATATAGATGATATTTTATCACTAAACAACCCTCGCTTTGGTGATTTTCTTCATCTTATTTATCCATAAGAGCTTGAAATTAAGGATACTACAGATACTTCCACATCGACTTCGTTCCTTGGCCTTCATCTTGAAATTGACAACAGAGGTACATTACAAACTAGCCTGTATGACAAACGCGATGACTTTACTTTTCCAATAGTCAGCTTCTCTTTTCTTTGTAGCAACATTCCAAAAGCACCAGCATATGGAGTTTACATCTCACAACTCATTCGCTACTCAAGGGCTTGTGGTCGTTACAGTGACTTCCTTGATAGAGCTCAGTTGCTTACAAATAGACTACTTAAGCATGGGAACGTAAAAAACTTAAAATTACAAAAATAGTCATCACTACAAAAGTTTTACGGTCGACATCACGATCTTGTGGATCGCTATGGGATATCTGTTTCCCAGATGACAAGAGATCTTTCCCTCTGTAACTAATGTTTGTTTTCCCTCTATCGGATTTGACTTTACTACCGGATTTGACATGTTCAACACGGCGGGTGTCTTATAAGAAGCAGGAGATGCTTACTCTACCGGTACACCTGATCTCACCCATGGTTTTTATTGGGTCCGTGTTGTTCATCTGTATGTGTGTCTTCATTTTTTCTTTTTTTTTTGTCCCGTACTTAAGTGGTGTCCTTGTTTCTTAGTGTGTCCGATGTTGCCATTGTCCATGGATTGTTCGTTCTTTTGATTGACGGTTCGGTTCTCACTTACTCTACTTTTGTTGAACACCCGATGATATCTCCATTTTTCGTCAGCGGTGACACCGATCATCTTATCCTTTGTGATTGTCTGACTTTTTCTGTGTTTTGGAACGTTTTGATTTTTTTTTACTTATTGTTTTGCTATCGCTACTGCTATAAAGATTAAAGTATATACTTTGTCCTAAACATCAATAAGATGGAATGACAAATCCACTGCATCACGCCATTTGCTAACTTTACTGAAGCATTCCTTGCAAGTTTGTAATAAGTAAAACGCTTTTTTGGGGAAGTTAGGGGTAATGGACGCATTTGCTTTAGACTCCAGTAACCTTATTTTATGGTGTTCAAGTCTTGAAAACAGTGGTGATAAAAACCCATAGGTTAAAAAATAACAAACAGGTAAGGAGGTATTGAGGATTCGATGGAATACAGACGGACATCAGACAGATACAAGGAAAAACGATCACAAGAAAACGGATGGTGATACTTTATGCCAATGCCCTAAAAAGTGTAAACCAAGAGTAAAAAATTGTTTTTGAACAGAAAAATTATGATTAGTGAAAACTTCGATATATGACCGTTACTAGGCATTCGTTGAACAAACCGTCATTAAAGAGGCTGTTCCCATCTTTCAAAACTACGTATTGTTTTTTTTTCCTTTCAAGATCGTGGTCATGGAATTAGTAGTCTACCTGTGTTGGGTTTTATTCGTAGGTTTATTATACTATAGGGAAACGGGACAGAAAAGGGGAGGTTTGGGTACCCATAAACCAGTTTAACCCTACCACTGGATTTCGCTAGTGTCAGTACTAAGTCAGGCTGTCCCGAGTTCCTATCGTTGTCTACTTTTGTCTCATCCGTGTTCTTCGAGTGTAGTTCTATGGCAAATTGTGGCATGTAATTATAATTTCAGCCATTGTAGGTGTTAACTGTTATCCATGTTTTACATTTACAACACTTGAAATCTTATCTCCAGTATTTTAAATAGTAAACATGTGGTAATCTAAAAAACGGTGAATTTCTGCCCGGCCAATACATTCATTACACTGTGTTAAATATGGTCATGTTACTGCAACATACATGACGTGTAATAAAAGCAATTAGTTCATCCGTATAACATGTCTATTAATGACATATGGTCAATAACCGATCGGTCAGGTAAGTATTAGGTATTTACAATGTAGTTAAATTGTTCCGATGATTGTTTTTACTACTCATTCGAGAGCCTGTATCGCTCACCTGGACAATGCATGATACACAGTAAAAATTCTTCTTAACTGAAAGGGTCCCATTTTTTTCAAACTATGTAAAGAAAATCTTTATGATAAAAGGTCCAACATTATTTTTTTTCTCTACTGACTGCCATCTTTGATCATAGATGGAACTGCAGGGCACAGTTTTAAAGAGAAATATTGTGCCAAAGCTTATGATTTCAGAAGAAAAACATTCTAAATGTACTCCAAAGGTACAGACTTAAAAGTCATCTGTTTGAAAGAGAACCTTATAAAATGCATTGTGAGTAAGTTTGGTTCATATTAGCCCAGTTGTTCTAGAGGTAAAGATCTTTGAATGTTTTTTTTCTTCCACTGGGTCCAATGTTTTGTACAGTACTCATCTGGTGTCCCTGTTCCTGCGTGTTTCCGATGTTACCATCGTCCATGGACTGTTCGTTCTTTTGAATGATGGTTCGGTTGTCACTTATTTCATAACTGATTACAAGAAAGCAAATGACAATTTGCACTAACATATGAATTAATCAGTTGATGGAAGATTTTGAAAATACAGTACTGCAATATTGTCGGATGTTTAAATTATGTATCTTTATTATATTAAGTTCTCTTGTTTTCTTTGTTTGTATACTGCATTTGCGGTATGCTGATTTTGATTTGACATCAGTTAGGGAAATAAAGATCCAATAGGAAAACCCCATAATTGTGCTGAAGCACAGGTTAACACTTAAAAGTTCTTGTAACGATTTCATGAGGTGAAACAACTCATTTAACATTTAACAGTTTCAGACTTGAAGTAGTTGTTGAAGTTTAGGCATAATTTGTGTTTGTATTAATTAGGTATATACATGTTTTGACATTCTAAATTAAAAAATATACTAAATATAAATATATTGAAAACTTTTACTAAAACCCGAGAAATAACTGGTTAAAATGATCGCCACACCTGCTTAATTCACAACACGGAAATTTGAAAAATAAATAAAAAATAATAATCAAGCTTTAGGAAAGGATGAGTAAAACCCACAAAGTTCCCTCCATTGAATAAATCGATATATTCAGTCCATCCTGAAGACATCGACCTTTTAACCTTGAACCGGACATCTTTTTACAATAAAGTTTAGAGAAAAGATCTTGTCCTAAGGTGAAATACATATCCGGATATATTTCCCTTCCGATCAATTAAAACTATAGACGAATATTTATTACATTTTGTACTTAATTTCTACTGTATGGTCTATTTTACGGCTACTTTGCTATTTTGCATTTTGGATTTCGACTTTTCGACAATTCCAAACGTTTAGATTTTATCTGCACTGATGAGACATAATTTGTCGAAATGCGCATATGCAGAAAGTAAATTCACAGTAACTTCGGTATTTAGTTATTTGTTACCACTGGGTCGATGCCAGTGCTGGTGGACTGTTAGTCCCCGCCGAGGGTATTCACCAGCCCAGTAGTCACTACTTCGGTGCTGACCCGAAAGCCGATTATTTTTGAAACCTTTACAATATCTAAAATTTTGTAAATTTTATTGAAAACTAAGGAGTATCTCCCTCGTGCAAAGCTCTGTCCTTAGCAGATTTTGGCTTTACATTTAGATCACTTTGGTTATTTGTTCTCTATCAGTTTTTAAACATTTTTGAGTTGATGGTCTTCCAAACGTTTAGATTTTATCTGCACTGATGAGACATAATTTGTCGAAATGCGCATATGCAGAAAGTAAATTCACAGTAACTTCGGTATTTAGTTATTTATATTCGGTAATTTTGGTACTACCCCCATTTATTTGCAGATTAAGTACAGTTGGGTGCAAACATAACCTTTCGTCCAAGTTAACTTGGAGAGCTGTTCTACTTAAGTCCATTCTGGCCGTGGGCGTTTTATCTAAGTTTGCTTTGGCCAACACTGTTCTAGCCGGGTCTGTCCTGGTCATGACCGTTTTTGCAAAATCTGCTCTGGTGACGGCCGTTTTGATCCTTGAATTTAAACTGGATATGTAAGAATTTCCTGTTTCTCGAGCCCGAAACTGTTTAAATAAAAAAAAAGTATTAATTGTCTGAGAAATCTTACACCAGATCGTATTGGCATTTTGTTGGGTGACACCGATCATCTAATCCTTTGTGATTGTCTCGACTTGTGTCGGTTCGTTTTAATTTTTTGCACTTATTTTTTCTATCTCTCCTGGTATAAAGATTAAAGTATTTATATATATTCTCTGTCCTAAACATTAATAAGATGGAATGACAAATCCAATGCATCACATTTGCGATTTGTTGGTTCGTTTTAATTTTTGTCTATCACTCCTGGTATAAAGATTAAAATTTATATATTCTCTGTCCTAAACATCAATAAGATGGAATGACAAATCCAATGGATCCCGACAAAAGGCAAAGCCAGGCAATGGAACATTTGATACATATATTCAAATTTCAGGTTTTTGTCGCTGTTTTTGACCCTTCAGATAAACTATCATCTCAATTTGCGATCTATACTGAAGTATTCCTTGCAAGTTTGTAATATTGTATGATAGTTATATTTCGCGGAGTATTAATTTTTGCGCTTTTCTTGCTTAAAACGGTAAGTGCGAAAATTAATACCCGAGAATATTTTACTTTTAACTTGAATATAATTGGACATAATGACTTTACCTTTACAAAATCCGCGAATATAAAGCAACGCGAAAAAATCTGACACTGAAAACCGCGAGTATAAAGCTATGTAAAGCAATACGCCAGTTGGGGAATTTATGGGTACAGAAGCATGTGCTTTAGACTTCAATAATCTTATTAAATGGTGTTCAAGTCTTGGAAACAATAAAAAAAAAACAAAAAATAAAAACCCATAGGTTAAAAAATAACAAGCAGGTTCGGAAGTATTGTGGATAATTCTATAATTTCGATGGTGGAATACAGACGGACATCAGACAGATGGAAGGAAACAAAATCACAAGAAGACGGATAGTGATACCTATATGCCAGTATTCTAAAAGTATTCTAAATATTGTAAAATCAAGAATAAAAATTTGCTTTGGAGCAAAAAATGTAATGTTAGGGAAAACATCGATACATGACAGTTAGTAGGTTTTCGTTTAATAAAGCGTCATGAAACCTGCTTCTATGACCTGCTTATAGTTATTGAAATCATATTGGTGATCCTGCTTATTTTTAATAGTAAAGTAAGTGAGAACCGAACTGTCAATCAAAAGAACGAACAATCCATGGACAATGGCAAAATCAGAAACACTAAGAAACAAGGGCATTACTTGAGTACGGGACAAAAAAGAAAAATGAAAACACACATACATATGAACAATACGGACCCAATAAAAAACCATGTGGTTGTCTATAAACGGTGAAATTCTGATAGGTCAATAGATTTACAAGAGTGGACCCTAATAGATGTCTCGCCCTTCCCTGCTTGTCGCTATAACAGTCATGTTCTACTAAAGAGAAACCTACAAGCCATATATTTTTACCCTACCACTTAAAGTAATTGAAAAACTATTCTAATCAGAAGCACTTAACCGTGAAATTGAGGTCAAGGTCAAAAGCCAAAATGCAGACTGACATGTACTAACCAAGACCAAGCTATATATCAAATATCATTGACCTATAGTTTGTAGTTATTGAGAAACTGACTTAAGCAAAAAAACTTAACCTGGTCAAAGACCGTGAAATTGAGGTCAAGGTCAAAAGCCATATGGCAGACTGACATGAACTAACCAAGACCAAGCTATATACCAAATATCATTGACCTATGGCTTGTAGTTATTGAGAAACAGACTTAAGCAAAAAAACTTAACCTGGTCACTGGACCGTGAAATTGAGGTCAAGGTCAAAAGCCATATGGCAGACTGACATGTACTAACCAAGACCAAGCTATATACCAAATATCATTGACCTATAGTCTGTAGTTATTGAGGAAGACTTAAGCAAAAAAACTTAACCTGGTCGCTGGACCGTGAAATTGAGGTCAAGGTCATAAGCCATATGGCAGACTGACATGTACTAAGCAAAACAAAACTATATACCAAATATCATTGACTTCTAGCTTGTAGTTATTGAGAAATGGACTTTAGCAAAAAACTTAACCTGGTCACTGGACCGCGAAATATAGGTCAAGGTCACATGATTTTGGGTCCGACAGATAGGGTTTGCCGTAAGCTACCTATTGACCAAATATAAAGTTCCTACATCAAAGGCTTCTTTATAATAACTTGAGTTTACGCCGCCGCCGCCGCCGCCGCCGCCGTCGGCCGCCGTCGCCGTCATACTTTGCACGCTATGTCTCGCTTTCCGCGACTTTCTTCGCGGGCGAGACAATTACTCTGTGTTAATAATGACTTTGTCACTGCAACATACATGACGTTTGATAAAATAAAATGTGTACCTCTGTATAACATGGATTAATGACATGGTCAATAACCGATCGGTCAAGTAAGTATATGGTATTTACAGCGTAGTTTTATTTTTCTGATGATTGCTTTTGTTTCTCATTCTAGAACAAGAGCCTGCATCAACATAAGTTGTCGAAATGCGCATATGCAGAAAATAAATTCACAGTAACATTGGTATTTAGTTATTTATAACCACTGAGTCGATGCCTCTGCTGGTGGACTGTTAGTCCCCGAGGGTATTCACCAGCCCAGTAGTCGGTATTTCGGTGCTGACCCGAAAGCCGATTTTATTTCAAACCTTGCAATATCTAAATTTTTGTAAATTTTGTTGAAAACTAAGGAGTATCTCCCTCACGCAAAGCTCTGTCCTTAGCTTATTTTGGCTTTAATTTTAGATCATTTTGGGTATTCAATTTTTCCCTACTGCCTGCCATTTCGGATATGGAATGCAACTGTAGAGCACAATAAAAATAAAACTATTGTGCCAAAGTTATTTTCTAGTTGGTCAAATATTTTCCAAAGTGAAGATCCGTGAATGTACTCCAAAGGTGTAGAATTAGAAAACATCTGTTATGAAGCGAGCCATGCAAAAGGCATTGTGATCAAGTTTGGTTCAAATTAGCACAGTTGTTTCGTAGGAATAGATCTTCGAATATATTTTCCATAGGATCAATGTTTAACATGCTACCTGTTAATGTCTATTTTGGATGAGGAATTCGTACCAAAGTAAGAATATTTGTCAAACCTGCTTCTATGAGTTTACAATTGGTTACCTTGTTGGATGACGGATCAGCACCAATGTAACAACTTTAAGTCAGCACGTTATAAGCATTTTTTAATTCCAAGTTTTGTTCAAATCCATTTAGTAGTTCTAAAGAAGACGTTCTTAGAAGAAAATTCTAATTTTTAACTAAACTTACCGCTATTGGCCATGTTGCACGACGAATTGGCGCCAAAGTAACAAGACTTTATCAGTAACTCATAAGTATCATGGGTGTCATTTTCGTTTTAAATCCATACACCAGTTTTCTAGGAGATCTTTGTATTCATTTCCATATAGCTAAGTTCACGGCTGGTGGCAATGTTAGGCGATGGATCAACACCAAAGTTACAACCCTTGCATGGTCAACACCGCATTAACATCATATACGCAAAAGTTTTTTTTTCAAGTCAATTCAGCATTTTCCTTAGACTACCTTTATATGTATTCCTCATAGTTTCAATGGTAAACTAAATTCATGGTGGGTGGTCATGATGAATGACGGATCAGCACCAAAACAATAACACTTGGGCAGAACTTCAGACATCAAACAGTTCATGCTAAGTGTAGTTTAAACCCATTCAATGGTTCTTAAAAAAATTCCTTGAAGCAAAAGCTCACGACGATGGCCGGTAGACGACGAATCACAGACGTAAAGAGATGGCAAAAGCACAGGCTGGCATTGCCTGGTGAGCTAAAATGATTTACTGAAATAAGCTATCTTATTATGAATGTTTGAAAAGCTGCTTATTACAAATACAGCATTGCAGATTTCTGGGGAAATATTTTTTCTTGATTCTAAGCTGGTTTTAACTGAACTGGATCAATCTTATTTTATAAGAGTGGTATGTAATATATAACTGTTAGGAACAAGTTAAAGCCGAAAGTATGCTAAACCACCAAGAATTTTCATAGTACTGAACATGTAATCAATAATCATTTACTAGAAAAGGGTAATCTTAAGTATTTTTCACAAAAAAACACAGAGACTTAAAAATACTAAAAAAATATTGAAAAATGTTTCTGGTTATCAAATAATCACCAACAAAACCCCATCCAATAATCGAGAAATCAAGAATAAAAAATGTTTAATCCAAATATTTGGTGAAAACTGTTATGAATAACTATATTCAACAAAAAGTAAAAGACCACAGTTTTCCATTTCTTTTACAAATGTACTTTTATTTTAAAGCACAGTCTTATATAACTACATCATACAAAGTGCCCACAGCTCACTATTTTATAACGCCAAGTTTTCTTACATTCGACTTGATGAGTGCCCTGTGTGTTGTGGTCTTCTACTAGCTTAAGACACTTGTGCTTTTGTCTGGCAAAGGATGACAGTGATTGTAAGAACACTTTGCCAGTTTAATTAATGTTTGTTGACAATCCCGCACTCATGACCAATGCAGACATGGATGTAGCGTTGCTCTACAACTAGCAAAGAATTCCGCTCAACCCGGTGCTACGGCCGTCTTGAACTTTCTATGAGGTATGAGCAAAGCTCTTTGTTGAAGTCCTCATGGTGACTTCAAGATGAAGAACAACAATAAAAAGCGTTGTTCCTTTGCTTGTTTTTTACCATGTATTTTTAGAGACTTTGTCTCGTGTGTATTTACTCCATATCCTTTTATATACCATCACAGATTTAGATCAACAACAAAAAGCGTTATTTCATTGATTGGTTTACCCAGTATGTGTATTGACTACATATCCCTTCATTGCTTGGTTTACCCAGTATGTGTATTTACCACATATCCCTTCATTGCTTGGTTTACCAAGTATGTGTATTTACCACATATCCCTTCATTGCTTGGTTTACCCAGTATGTGTATTTATATATACATATCCCTTCATTGCTTGGTTTACCCAGTATGTGTATTTACCACATATCCCTTCATTGCTTGGTGTACCCAGTATGTGTATTTACCACGTATCCCTTCATTGCTTGGTTTACCCAGTATGTGTATTTACTACATATCCCTTCATTGCTTGGTTTACCCATTATGTGTATTTACCACATATCCCTTCATTGCTTGGTTTACCCAGTATGTGTATTTACTACATATCCCTTCATTGCTTTGTTTACCCATTATGTGTATTTACCACATATCCCTTCATTGCTTGGTTTACCCAGTATGTGTATTTACCACGTATCCCTTCATTGCTTGGTTTACCCAGTATGTGTATTTACTACATATCCCTTCATTACTTGGTTTACCCAGTATTTGTATTTACCACATATCCATTCATTGCTTGGTTTACCCAGTATGTGCATTTATCACGTATCCCTTCATTGCTTGGTTTGCCCAGTATGTGTATTTACTACATATCCCTTCATTGCTTGGTTTACCCAGTATGTGTATTTACCACATATTCCTTCATTGCTTGGTTAACCCAGTATGTGTATTTACTACATATCCCTTCATTGCTTGGTTTACCCAGTATGTGTATTTACTACATATCCCTTCATTGCTTGGTTTACCCAGTATGTGTATTTACCACATATCCCTTCATTGCTTGGTTTACCCAGTATGTGTATTTACCACGTATCCCTTCATTGCTTGGTTTACCCAGTTTGTGTATTTACTACATATCCCTTCATTGTTTGGTTTACCAATTATGTGTATTTACCACATATCCCTTCATTGCTTGGTTAACCCAGTATGTGTATTTACAACGTATCCCTTCATTGCTTGGTTTACCCAGTATGTGTATTTACTACATATCCCTTCATTGCTTGGTTTACCCAGTATTTGTATTTACCACATATCCCTTCATTGCTTGGTTTACCCAGTATGTGTATTTATCACGTATCCCTTCATTGCTTGGTTTACCCAGTTTGTGTATTTACTACATATCCCTTCATTGCTTGGTTTACCCAGTATGTGTATTTACCACATATCCC
>MJUU01072532.1:123705-133898 GCA_002080025.1 Modiolus philippinarum
CCTTAGGTTGAAGTTTTTTTTCTGTGAAGGATGTATGCTATTATCGTGAAACTTCATATAAATATACATTAGGGAATGAGTAAAAAAAAACTTAACAAATATTTACCCATGCCACCAACTTCATGCTTCAGTGATCATGAAATATGGCATTGCTCGAAATAGGTGTGAGGCGGGGCATTGTGTCCGTTAGACACATATTCTTGTTATTTCTATTTTTAGCATTTTGCAGGTTGATATAACATTCCAAACAACTTGTGTGCTATCTATAGCCTATTGCAAGTTGACATAACATTACAGACAACCTGCGAGCTATTTTTTGCCCATACTCATTACTTCTCAAGCTGTTTTTACCCAATTAGCAAGCAGAAAAAATACCATCATATAATAATAATGGTTTAAGCTAACAAGAGTACATAATTTTATGTTGCAACATCACTAAATGAATATCTGTTAGAAGTTATCTTTAACGTATCATGGCACCCTCAGACGTTCGTCTGTTATTTGGAAGGTCATTACCATTAAGCTGGAGATCCGGGGGGGGGGGGGGGTGACCTTCATTATTTTGGTATACGGGGATGTGCCAAAAATTCGGGTATGTTTTTTTTGCATAACATATATAAATTTTGGTGTCTTTTTTTTAAACAAATTGTGTAGAAATAATAATGTATATAAATTTGGGTATAAAAAAGCAAAAAGGGCATGAAATTTATGAAACACCACAATTTTTGATCATTATATATTCTTTAAATGTTCAATATTTCATGTACTTTTTGCTTTCATTCGTTGATGTTTTCAAATCAATATCAGTTTTATATGAATATATATTCGGGTCCTAAATTTAGTGTTGATATATAAATTTTGGGTATGTTTTATGTACAAGAGTATATAAATTCGGGGCATGTTTCCGAGACTAATTTGGCACATCCATACCAGAAAACACATCCCTACCAGAAAAAAATACCAAGTTACCCCTCCCCCGGGCTGGAGATTGTTTTGTCTAATTTTTACTGCTGTTTAGAAGAGGGGCTAACACAACAAGGCAGAAAAAGCTAAATCACATTTAAGTACACATGGGTGATTAGTGTTAGTTCTTTCTTTGTGTAGAAGTTTTTTGGGTGTACATATTGCCATTGTTGACCTGACACTTTTATTCATCAATAGTTTTACAGTCATGGTGAGAATTACCGTCACCGAATCTGAGTAAGGTAAAAAACAAATTTGCCGAACAGTTTTGTCAAAAACCAATATCAAGAAATGGTCCTGACTTGGTATAATCATTTCAAAACAAATGGTGAGCTAAACTGATTTTCCATGCGCAAAACATCCCCTTCCAATGTGGTAGTGTTCCGTAGCAAATTTACAGAAATTACCAGCAAATGGTCGTAGACATTGAAAAAAAAGAAATGTTATGAATATGTGAAAAATCAAATCTTTTATCAAGATCATTTTTTGATTACAATGAATATTACATAACAAAAGTTTCTTACCAACAGATTTTAAATGACCGTCAAAGATCTCTTGTATATATATATATACAATGCAAACATACATTTATCAAAATCTAAATAAAACGAAAACGTTGCATTAATATTTGAGCGAGAAAAATCGAAATTAATCCCAGTGTAGATAGCAAGATGTCAATACATTACGTAACAATACATCTTGTGTTGTTTGATGACGTCACAATGATAACACAATGACGATATTTTGTACACTTAATAAACTGTGTTATAAAAGTACAAAAATACCAAAGTTGTATATTTAGCAGTATTTTTTGTTATGCTATACATGTGATTCAAGGAGTAATCTCTCATCAGCAGCTTTAGAATCCAATAATATGGAAACCATAAAAAAAAAAGTACCGTAATATGTGTAAATATACAATGGAAGTATATCGAGTTACTGTACATGGGAAAAGTCTCTACATATACTTTGTTAAACCCAAGCAAAGGAACAACTGTTTTATTGTTGTTCTTCATCTTGAAGCTGATAGAGTTAAATAAGAAGAAAAGGATCTAAACAAAAGTTAAAATCATATTAAGACATCGCTATGTCACTTTACTATGCACAATGGAGATACCCCATAGTTTTAAATAAGCGATGAAGAGATATGGAGCAAATGCAAATGAGAAAAATTTCCAAAAATACATGGTCGAACAAAGCAACGGAACAAAGTTTTTATTGTTGTTCTACATCTTGAAGTCTGACACCATGAGAATAAACATTTGTCCTGAAAGTCCTAAGAATCCTAAAAATCATGGACCTCATAGCCTTAATCTACTCCGAAAAAGAATCCAGGTCTTCATCTTGTTCACGTTTAATCCATTTTCTGGCGTAGTCCTCTACAGCATCCCTTAGGAGTTTAAAATTTTGCTCCCAGTTAATGGATCGTGGTTCACGGAATTGGGTCCATTTGCAAAGATATCACGGAGAGACGGGTTTTCGATGATGTTCTAGTCTCCCGTTATGACGTGACAACAGGGACTATATCTGTTAGGTGAATATAAACATTAACAATCGGGTGGTTTAGACTTGAGGTTGTCGGTGGTAAGGCTCTGCAATACACATTTATGGTTGATATTTTTAGATGCTTTCGGTGAAGTATAGGTATATGAGATGATTGGAATTGATGTGTTCTTAAAATATGGAGGTATGTTGCTTTTTACATTTTAGTGATGCAGTATATTGGCTCCAAACCCTTATTAGCAAACATTATTGGTAGAAACGAACGGTGTTTTTCTACATTTGCATGTTCTTGAACAGGTTGGAATAATCTGTGTTGACCAATATCAAGGATAACTGCGTCTATTTTGTATAAAGATGAGGATGGGTCAGTAACAGAATTTTCTAGAGATTCTTTATACAGTGCAATCATGTTAGTTGGTGGCAACGAGTATAGTTTTGTGCGAATGTGATGCAGTCCTAGAGGTTTGAGAGTAGGCATCATGAAGACTTGGCGATGTATAATTGCGATGGCCACATAAACTTCGTTTACGTCTAGGATTGTTGTCAAAAATACACATCACATTTATATCGTTGCATTTAGAGCTAGATATATTACCTATACTCTTAATTTTGTCATTACAACCATATGGTATTGCAGTTACTAATTTACGTGTCCAGTATTCTTCTTTTTGTCTACGAAGAGGTGTACTAAGGTTAGAGTCGTTACTAGAGTGGAAATTTTTTTTCTAGAATGCGAACTTTCATGGAGAGAATAGAATGATCAGGTTGGTTAAAATATTGGAAAACGGTAGGAAATTTCATTGTGTTGATCCCTGATCTATGTCAATTCATGCGTTCGTTAAGTCTCCCTTTTGTTTCTCCTACATAAATAAGGCCGCATAAATTGCATTCTATACCGTACACAAGATTTCTAGAAGCACAATTAAGATCGTCATAGCTTCTCGTATGATACGTTTTTTTTTTTGTCAAATTTCTTGTGAAGAAAGTATCTGTTTTTGATCCTACATTTAGGGATTGTACAAGGTATTGTACATTTGTGTAATATTATGTTATATTAATTGTACATCTGCAGGTAACTGGTGTCCTCTATTAAATGGTAATGAATAATTTGTGTGTTACTTAACATGATAGCAGAGCGTGATTCCGATCCACGGAGTTGTGGGCCCAAATCCGGATTGATGGACACTTTTTAGTTTTGCGTTTCCACATGATTTGACCAAAGTGTTTCTTTAATTCATTTAGTTTTGTAACTATGTTTCGCTTTGCATCATCGACATTATCATATACTTTTCTTCTTCAAATGACAAACATTTTAATACACCATCCTCATCCTCTCACGTCATAGAAACCACTTTTCATATTCCATCACATAAACATTTGTCATTTCAGTAAGAGACGCAGAGGAATGTGTTACATCTGTTATTAATTGTACATCTGCAGGTAGCTTGTGTCCTCTATTAAATGGCAATGAATAATTTGTGTGTTACTTAACATCTTGTTCATCATCATTATAATTAAAGATGTCATGCAGCTGAACCGAGCATGGATGAACTTGTGGCTTGAGATCAGGGCTTCAAAAAATTCCACCATTCCTTTTGAAATGCCTACCCGGTCGGGACCATTGCGATCGACAAGTTTTCCGTTGGTTTCCACCTGACTTGTCTTTTGGTGTCATGGACTTCGGCTCTTAATTTTGTTAATACCCAATACACATAATCATATCATCTATGATTACACCACTTTTTTTGGTTTAAATACTTTTTCAACTGTGGACTATTCTAAAGCCCTAAACAATGAAGACAGTGAAAATGTTAAACATATCTAAAATAAAAGTTTCCCTTTAAGTTCTTTAACCAGATATTTTAGATATCAAAATTATGAAGTTCAGGACAATTATGTCTATAAATTCCTCTATTTTACAAAGAAATATATTTTTTAATCAATACATCAACTTTCATTCGGTCATTTTGTCTTGTTCCTTTTTTTTCTCCGGTTTAAAATGTGTCGTGATGTACATAAATAGATGTGAAATGTTTGTCAACGTTATTTACAATTGTTCTTAGTTAAATTTGCCTATTTATGTTGTTTACAGCTATTTGCTCACAAAAAATATTACTTACATGGCATGGATGGTGCCTTTATCGTCAAGCAAATTTCTTATCATCAGTGCACGAGCGACTATTGAAACAACTTGGAAGGAAATGTAGCCAGGTACTGTAGGCCATTTGATTCATGACTTAAGCTAAAGAAGGATAATATTTCTAAAGAATATATATTTCATTTTGCAAAGAAAATTATGTTTTTTCTATTATAACTATCATCCTGGTAAACGTGTATTACCCCTCTGAGGAAAATAAATGCCTAAACGATAGACCCCGTGAGTGTGGACTGTAGCAACGAATCCTTTTCCTTTTTTGAATGACGTCATCAATCACCTTTGTCATATATTTAAAGGTCACCTTAAGGTAGTACGGGAGTTTAAAATTGCGCATCATTCTTGCGCATGTGACAAAAAAAAATGGAATTCACTACGGGAACGTCTTCGAAACCATTTCCAATGTCTTGTAATAGTTAAGTTTGAATAAATATGCCACTTTTATTGCGTAACCAAGCAGAATTTCGAACCTTTCACCTAACACCAGTTCAATTAAGGGGAGATAATTTGCATAGAAATAATAGGAAAAGATGTGTTTTTCGCGATTTATTCAAAAATAAGTTCGGTGACCCCCATTTTTTTTCATGGATATTGAAGGATAGTATGTTAGCTATTAATTTACCAATTTCTGAAAAATCTGATGTAACTAAAATGATTTAAAATTTTGTTAGAATTGGCAAATTTTCCCTATTATTTCAACCAAAATAGCAGATTTTTACATTTCATATTTCATTCTTATATGGCCGGTGACCCCTTATTTTTATTTTATTTTTCGTATGCTCTAATAACAAAGGGTAAATCATGAAAATATTAGAAAATTCTATCTGACAAAATTTTAGACCCCGTACCACCTTAAAATTAATGACAGAATTAACGCGAGCACAATAATAATACTTTACAAGTGATAAGCTGTTTTATACGGTGCTGACCCGATTTTATTTGGAAACCTGCAACATCTAAAATTTTGTAAATTTTGTAGAAAACTAAGGAGTATCTGCCTCATGCAAAACTCTGTCGTAAGCTGATGTTTGCTTTCTATTTAGATCATATTTGGTACATGCTCTGTATCAGTTTTTAAACATCTTTGATTTAAAAGACTTCCAAAATATTTAGATTTTATCTGCACTGAAGAGACATAAATTGTCGAAATGGCCATATGCAGAAATTAAATTTACAATAAGTTCGGCATTTAGTTATTTACACATAATCATATGCTCTTTATGCATAACCATATAAGTGTCATATCTGTTCTACGAATATGTAATCAGTTATTGATGCTACGATTCTGTGCTTTCCAAAATGGCTAATGACATTATATACAAGATACGTGTTGTACGTTACAGCCAAAGTGAAATGAAGATACGTGTTGTACGTTACAGCCAAAGTGAAATGCACTTTATTTTATTGGAGCAATCAAACAAATTTATATGTTCCTTTGATGATATAAGAAAGCTTACTTGCATTCTCTCTTAATTTCTTTTTTACACAGACTAACAACTTGTGATTAAAGTATTAGTAAAGATGTTACAAGGGTTTTCGTCGACAAAAATTAGCTTAACCCATTTAATTTAATTTCGACTATAAAGACGATGCACTTTCTTTTAATAATTCAGAATTTATGACAATTTTACATTGCATATACCCGAATGAGCATATAATTACTACTAATGCATATTTTTTTAACCTTGATCTTTTGTTACATAGATCTAAGCTGTGTGACAAACGTGATGATTTTATTTAGAATATTCTAAGCAGAAATATGCAGAAAGTACTAAGGCACCTATTTTCGCTTTATACCTTGACATTTTGCTAAGGTATATGTCAAACGTAAATTCATTTCATAATTTCCAGCAGAAACAGTTTTACTCCTACAGTTTGTGTACAATTAATTCGCTAGATTCCAGCATGTAGAACATAAACGTATGGCCGATACCATCTGTGCATGTGTGAAGTATAATGTCGTTTGATCATTAATTTAGTAAACGATTTATAAGATGCAGTTTAATTAAGAGACAATGAAAACAAATTTCGTAATCAGAAGCAAGTGAAATCAGACTGGAAACGCCTTACCTCTTATTCCAGCCCAGTATTCAGTCTCGTCTGACTTATAAATTTTACCTCATGTTTTATAGACATTTTCAAACCACTTAAGAAATTCGAGGCTTCCTTCATTGTATTGCACTCAGTGGATGTCCGTGGTATTGGATTTTGCCTCCTTCTGTCAATATTTTTGACAAAGATTAATTCTCTCTGAATAATTTTTGGATTATGGCTTTTCATGTTTGTTGATTGATTCTGCTGATGAGTGGTCTCCCCTTGAAACATGCATACAGCATAATAAAGTTTACTGTTTATTATGCAACCTAGTTATTTTGTATTTTCAAACTGTCCAATAATATTGGATATCGACCATAATAATTGTCGAGTGACATTCTTATTATTCATCCCTGTATGAAACAATGATACAACACACAATTGGTAAACGAATACAAGAACCAAATGACAAAAATTGGAAACTCTAAAACAAAAAAAAATCCAACAAAATTGCAATGCTAATGCAACATAGTGTAGACAACATGACAGAGATAAAGCACGAACAATATGGCCACAAAACAAAACAGTAGGAAGAATGGTCAACAAAAATATTAGGATATCATCAGGTGCTCTGAAAATGTAAGTTTGACTTTCTGTTAGTTTGCTGTCGGGCAATGGATGACAGTGATTGTAAGAACACTTTGCAAGTTAATATTATGTTTGATGACGATCCCGCATGTATGGGTAAAAAGGCATGGGTGTAGCGTGCTTGCACATCTAGAAATGAATTCCGCTCAAACCGGTGCTAGGAGGCCGTCTTTAACTTACTTTGAGGTATGAGCAAAGCACATTGTTGAAGACCTCATAGTGACATCAAGATGGAGAACAACAATCAAATCTAATGGAGCAAATATGACATTTATTATTTTTAATTTTACGTGTTCGCTCGTTTCAATATTATGTGTTTTGCATTTATTGACAACCCATAAGCCAGCGTTATTCAAATGGATTATCAATGACTGCAAAGTAAATATTGTAACGACAGATTTTAGAAGAAAGTATTAGAGCTGTGACGTATTCTAAGAATCATACCATCAAATATTATACAATATGTCTAGACAATGTTCGCGGGAAAATGTTGCTTTTTACTAAATACAATGACAAAGCGCTTTTAAATGTTTATACAATGTACTTTTATTCGTGGGAATATTTTTGGTGGACTATGTGTTACACGTAGTATGTCATTCAACATTATAAGTCGTCGAAAAATGGTTTATCTCTTTTCTTTTGATTTTCTATTACCTTCGAAAGTATCATTCGACAAGGTCTTGACCCTCTTCCTTAAGATTTATTTTCCAAATATGGCTTTATATTTGGCCTGTTAAAAAGTGAATTTCATTTAATTTTGAAGTTGCTAAAACTTAATTGTGTTGAATATGAAAAAGAAAGGAAATGGGGGTAAATGTCAAGGAGACAACATCCCATATCCAGGTTAAAACGACCCAAAACAAAACATCTAGGGGTCACCATATGGTCTTCAACACAGTGAGGAACCTCACACTATATAGTAAGCCCTAAATGGCCCCGAAAAGGTAAAAAAGTGAATAAATCAATGGAAACAAACCACATCCAATAACCCAAATATCAAGAAACAAAAAATTTGTAAGAAGACAAGGACAAGCCAATGACCAACATATTCCTGACTTGGGACAAGCGCAAAAATTGCGGTGGGGTTGAACTCGTTTTCTTGGATCCAAACCCTCCCCTATGTGTGGTGAATGGCTAAAAATAAATACACAAAAAGACTCCCAGTAAAAATCAAACTAGAAGAAAGTCCAACTTATCAAGACGAGTACCCTTACAATGAAGTACATAAAACATGAAGACAATACCCACAGGTACTGTCCGGACAAATGCTCGCAGTTACTGACAGCTAGCTAAGGACATAATTTCCGTTGACTATGATATCAAGCCTTCTTTCATATGAAATTTCAATCGAAATACTTCTAAATAGATTTGGTATAACAACACCATCAATTATGAAGGAGGAACATGATATTGTGCAATGTCAAATACTGTCAATATGAAAAATTGTTTAAATTTAGTTATGGTGTAAAGCATTTAGGAGATGATCAATATTTTTGCAAACAAAAACCAGAAGTAAAGATTTAACAACAATGTTGTATTTATATCCTTTATGAATACGTTTGTTCAACGGATTAATAAGTTTGGAAGGTCAATTTTTGAATTTATGCGCTTTGTAAATGAAGTACACACTTCATCTCCTGTTTTGTGTGAGTGTTTGTGTTGGAGTACACACCTTATCTCCTGTTTTGTGTGAGTTTGTGTTGAAGTACACACTTCATCTCCTGTTTTGTGTGAGTTTGTGTTGAAGTACACACTTCATCTCCTGTTTTGTGTGAGTGTTTGTGTTGAAGTACATACTTCATCTCCTGTTTTGTGTGAGTGTTTGTGTTGAAGTACGCACTTCATCTCATGTTTTGTGTGAGTGTTTATGTTGAAGTACACACTTCATCTCCTGTTTTGTGTGAGTGTGTTGAAGTACACACTTCATCTCCTGTTATGTGTGAGTGTTTGTGTTGAAGTACACACTTCATCTCCTGTTTTGTGTGGGTTTGTTTTGAAGTACACACTTCATCTCCTGTTTTGTGTGAGTGTTTGTTTTGAAGTACACACTTCATCTCCTATTTTGTGTGAGTGTTTGTGTTGAAGTACACACTTCAGCTCCTGTTTTGTGTGAGTGTATGTGTTGAAGTACACACTTCATCTCCTGTTTTGTGTGAGTTTGTGTTGAAGTACACACTTCATCTCCTGTTTTGTGTGAGTTTGTGTTGAAGTACACACTTCATCTCCTGTTTTGTGTGAGTGTTTGTGTTGAAGTACACACTTCATCTCCTGTTTTTAGTTGAAGTACACACTTCCATCTCCTGTTTTGTGTGAGTTTGTGTTGAAGTACGTACTTCATCTCATGTTTTGTGTGAGTGTTTGTGTTGAAGTACACACTTCATCTCCTGTTTTGTGAGTGTTTGTGTGTTTAAGTACACAGTTCATCTCCTGTTTTGTGTGAGTATTTGTTTTGAAGTACACACTTTATCTCCTGTTTTGTGTGAGTTTGTTTATAAGTACACACTTCATCTCCTGTTTTGTGTGAGTGTTTGTTTTGAGTACACACTTCCATCTCCTGATTTGTGTGAGTGTTTGTTTTGAAGTTCACACTTCATCTCCTGTTTTGTGTGAGTGGTTGTGTTGAAGTACACACTTAATATCCTGTTTTGTGTGAGTTTGTGTTGAAGTACACACTTCAGCTCCTGTTTTGTGTGAGTGTTTGTGTTGAAGTACACACTTCATCTCCTGTTTTGTGTGAGTGTTTGTGTTGAAGTACACACTTCATCTCCTGTTTTGTGTGAGTGTTTGTGTTGAAGTACACACTTCATCTCCTGTTTTGTGTGAGTGTTTGTGTTGAAGTACACACTTCATCTCCTGTTTTGTGTGAGTGTTTGTGTTGAAGTACACACTT
>MJUU01072532.1:134801-159169 GCA_002080025.1 Modiolus philippinarum
TCCTGTTTTGTGTGAGTGTTTGTGTTGAGGTACACACTTCATCTCCTGTTTTGTGTGAGTTTGTGTTGAGGTACACACTTCATCTACTGTTTTGTGTGAGTGTTTGTGTTGAAGTACACACTTCATCTCCTGTTTTGTGTGAGTGTTTGTGTTGAAGTACACACTCCATCTCCTGTTTTGTGTGAGTGTTTGTGTTGAAGTACATACTTCATCTGCTGTTTTTAGTTGAAGTACACACTTCCATCTCCTGTTTTGTGTGAGTGTTTGTGTTGAAGTACACACTCCATCTCCTGTTTTGTGTGAGTGTTTGTGTTGAAGTACACACTCCATCTCCTGTTTTGTATGAGTGTTTGTGTTGAAGTACACACTTCATCTCCTGTTTTGTGTGAGTTTGTGTTGAAGTACACACTTCATCTCCTGTTTTGTGTGAGTGTTTGTGTTGAAGTACACACTTCATCTCCTGTTTTGTGTGAGTGTTTGTGTTCACATTATCCTTGTTACTTTATGTTTTCATCATCATTTAAATAATTAGATTAGATAAGATTTTTTTTCAGAATAAATGTTAACAAGACAATTTACAGGAAATGCAGTGACTTCCTTCATACAGCTCAGTTGCTCATAAATAGGCTACATAAACAAGTAGTATTTTTACCCATAACTTAAACCAATCACTGAGAAGTTTTACGGTCGAAATCACGACCTTTTGGATGGCTATGTGATATTTGTTTCCTAGATGACAACCGATTTTTTTCCTTTAAAAGCTTTAGTTTGCTGTTTTATCTACCAGGTTTGACATTACTACCAGGTTTGACATTACTACCGGATTTGACATTACTGCCAGGTTTGACATTACTACCGGATTTGACATTACTACCAAGTTGGACATTACTACCAGGTTTGACATTACTACCGGGTTTGACTACCAGGTAAGACATTACTACCAGGTTTGACATTACTACCAGGTTAGACATTACTACATGTACCAGGTTAGACATTACTACAAGGTTTGACATTTCTACCAGGTTTGACATTACTACCAGGTTTGACATTACTACCAGGTTAGACATTACTACCAGGTTTGACATTACTACCGGGTTTGACATTACTACCGGGTTTGACATTACTACCAGGTTTAACATTACTACCAGGTTAGACATTACTACCGGATTTGACATTACTACCAGGTTTGACATTACTACCAGGTTTGACATTACTACCGGATTAGACATTACTACCAGGTTTGACATTACTACCAGGTTTGACATTACTATCGGGTTTGACATTACTACCAGGTTTGACATTACTACCAGGTTCGACTACCAGGTTTGACATTACTACCAGGTTTGACATTACTACCGGTTTGACATTACTACCAGATTAGATATTACTACCAGGTCTGACATTACTACCAGGTTTGACATTACTTCCGGATTAGACATTACTACCAGGTTAGACATTACTACCAGGTTTGACATTACTACCAGATTTGACATTACTACCAGGTTGGACATTACTACCAGGTTTGACATTACTATCGGATTAAACATTACTACCGGATTTGACAATACTACCAGGTTTGACATTACTTCCGGCTTTGACTACCAGGTTTGACATTACTACAGGATTAGACATTACTACCGGATTAGACATTACTACCGGATTAGACATTAGTACCAGGTTTGACATTAATACCAGGTAGGACATTACTACCGGGTTTGACATTACTACCGGATTAGACATTACTACCGGATTAGACATTACTACCAGGTTTGACATTATTACCAGGTTTGACATTACTACCAGGTTTGAAATTACTATCAGGTTTGACATTAC
This sequence comes from Modiolus philippinarum, assembly GCA_002080025.1. Classification (NCBI taxonomy): domain Eukaryota; kingdom Metazoa; phylum Mollusca; class Bivalvia; order Mytilida; family Modiolidae; genus Modiolus; species Modiolus philippinarum. The sequence continues at coordinate 136,635 of MJUU01072532.1, forward strand.
TACCAGGTTGGACATTACTACCAGGTTTGACAATACTACAAGGTTTGACATTACTACCAAGTTTGACATTACTACCAGGTTGGACATTACTACCGGGTTTGACATTACTACCGGATTAGACATTACTACCGGATTAGACATAACTACCAGGTTTGTTATTACTACCAGGTTAGACATTACTACCAGGTTTGACATTTCTACCAGGTTGGACATTACTACCAGGTTTGACATTACTACCGGATTAGACATTACTACCAGGTTTGACATTACTATCGGGTTTGACATTACTAGCGGGTTTGACTACCAGGTTTGACATTACTACCGGTTGAGACATTACTACCGGATTAGACATTACTACAAGGTTTGACATTACTACCAGGTTTGCCATTACTACCAGGTTAGATATTTCTACCAGGTTTGACATTACTACCAGGTTTGACATTTCTACCGGGTTTGACATTACTACCTGGTTTGACATTACTACCAGGTTTGACATTACTACCGGATTAGACATTACTACCAGGTTAAACATTACTACTGGGTTTGACATTACTACCAGGTTTGACATTACTACCAGGTTTGACATTACTACCGGATTAGACATTACTACCAGGTTTGACATTTCTTCCAGGTTTGACATTACTACCAGATTAGACATTACTACCAGGTTTGACATTTCTACCGGGTTTGACATTACTACCAGGTTTGACTACCAGCTTTGACATTACTACCAGGTTAGACATTACTACCAGGTTTGACATTTCTACCAGGTTAGACATTGCATCCAGGTTTGACATTACTACCAGGTTAGACATTACTACCAGGTTTGACATTAATACCGGATTAGACTTTACTACAAGGTTAGACATTATTACCAGGTTGGACATTACTACCAGATTTGACATTACTACCAGGTTTGACATTTCTACCAGGTTTGACATTACTACCAGATTAGACATTACTACCAGGTTTGACATTTCTACCGGGTTTGACATTACTACCAGGTTTGAGTACCAGGTTTGACATTACTACCAGGTTTGACATTTATACCGGATTAGACATGTGCAACACGGCAGGTGTCTTATAAAAAGTAGAAGATGCTTATTCTAAAAGTGCACCTGGTCTCATCTATTTGCAAGCAACAAAGTCTGTCAGGACAGGAGTTTCAACAGAAAAAAAGGGATACAAATTAGGAAGGCTAGCTAAGAATTAAGAAAAAAAGACAATAATCAAACCCAGTTCTTTAATTTTGCCTTTAAATATATAGATAATTTTCTTACTTGAACAATATTTAATCTTAAGACAATTTTCATCTTTCATACCAAAATAAACTCGAAATTAAAGAAACCACTGATGCAACATCATCAAGATTATACCTAAACTTAAACTTTTACGTTAATACACAATCGTCAGGACCTGAAACTTATATTTCTGTATTTATACATTACCATCAGGATCATACCTGAAACTTATATTTCTGTATTTATACATTACCATCAGGATCATACCTTGGCCTTAAAATCTTTATAATAACTCTGTCCATCAGAAATAAAAAAAAATATATTTCGACAAATGTGATTTCAACCGATATGATGTTTTCATTTCACAGTTGATATGCTTTTGTGACGAAAATTCCTTACGTGTACTTACAAGATTGCCGGGTTATTCTTGTATCGAATCTCTTTTGACCGCAGTAGGGTCTTTATACATTACAAATTTGGTGGCAACTGGGGGATTCCCAAGTTTCTTCCAAACTGGGGGATTCCCAAGTTTCTTCCAAACCGGGGGATTCCCAAGTTTCTTCCAAACTGGGGGATTCCCAAGTTTCTTCCAAACCGGGGGATTCCCAAGTTTCTTCCACTGCTGCTGTCTAGTTTTCCCTTTCGTACATGTATGTGTATCGTACATGTAAGTGTATTACTAGTGTATATACGTTCTCTGTGTAAGTTTATCGGATAAGACTATAAACCGATGTTAAGTGTTCAGGTCCGTCACATCTTTGGTTCGTAGAGGACCCCTCCTTTGCTCCTAGGTACCTATGCTTAGGCAAAATATCTGAGGGCATAAAATTATTCTTTGGCATGGATATTCCAAATGGCAGACGTTAGTTGTTTTAGAATTAAAATGGTGTTAAATCTGATAAGAGAAACAAAGACCGGCAAAGGACATAAACTCAAAATGTGATGTAGGATTTCGAACAGTGAGAGGAATCTCATGTACTGTGTTTATTTTATAGAAGATAATTCTAAATGTGAGGTGGGGCAGGGGAATTTGGACATCTTGGTAGACGTAGTATCTAAGAGAAGTGCCTTGTGGTGACATCAGTGCATATCTGATTGACATCTTAAAGTTCTGCCTGGCATTGTCAGATGGGTATAGTGCCAGAGGAATAATAGCAGTGGATCTATAAATTTAGAAGCTAAATTGTACCTAGTTAATTTGGTATTGTGAAGTGGCGAGGTTTTGTCTTAATGTTGTGAATGTCCAATTCTGGACTTCCCAGTATAAGGAATGTGTAAAAGAAGTTATTCGAGGAAGCTTCACTATCGAGGCCTGGGTAATGTGACAAAAATTTTAAAAAATTCTACAAATTTGATATCAACTCCCCAATGGTGATATTTATAATACTCCCTCATACATATCACAGCACATATGCTTTTGTGAAGAAAATCCGGAGTTATCCTAATAACCAACTTCTCACTCTATGTTTTTTACATGTTACACTTGTGTCATGTCTGAAAAAAATATGAACAACGATTTTGTCGATAGAGACATTACTATAGCACATCAAGGTTATGTTCAACTATTGTAGGGTTTTTCACCCCAGTTTTAATGTCGTCAAAATGATTTGTCAGATCAATACATTAAAACCGATTATTTGTTAACATCGGACTTTTCCTTAGCAGAATGCCACGCGTGCAGCAGGTTATTCAATCTGATGGTAGGTATGGATTTTGTTGGGCGTCACACAGTTATTGCCGTAGTTGTATGGCGGGCTGGACCATTTATTTTGTAAATGTAATGTCATCGTAAAGTTCAAAGTCTGTCATTTTTTGTTATATCTGAGTTACTATGTTTTTTTCTGTTTTCTTTTTTTTTGCGGTAGAAATTTCCCCTTTACTCCATTTGTTTGCCGATGTAGTAAGATTTAACGTTTTTCACACAGTATTATTTGAGAAGTAATCTCTGATTATTATTTTGATTACAGGGGCCATGACAAGTTATGACCACAATGCGGATGGTCTTTCTCTCTATCGTTATTTCTTTCTTTTTCATTTTTAATTCGTTTTTCTTTTTAAATTGCTAACTGCTTCTTCTTCAAAAGCAATGCTTTCTGTTTAAGAAACTATTTTGCTCGAGACAACATAACGACAAATTCCACTTTCAGTAGTTAATAACTTGTTTATCGATTTTTTTATTGATGTTTGTCCATATCTTATTGCAGTTTTAGCTATAGGTTGCATAGGTAAGCAGGTGTAAACTTTATTACATTCACTTGAAAATTGTATTGTAAACATGGCTTATTTCAGTCGGTCGTATTCAATTTCAATGATCGTTTGAATATTTTTGGCAATCAAAAGACATTAAGAGGGTTAGACTAGGTATTAACTATGCATCTGATGACTTGGAATATTTTAACATATCCTGACAGAACCATACAGCTAGTCCTGTACAATGATGAAATAACAAAATGTCGAAGTTACTGTGCATCTAGTATGTGCATCTGGTAAATTTAGTAGCTGCATATGACCATTTCACAACTTATATCTTCATATCAAAACATTTGGAAGAAAATTAAACGTACAAATATACAATAAGATTCAAATGAAAGGCCAACATAATCTAAGGACAACACTATGAAAGAGAGAGATACTCCTCCGTTTTCAGAAAAAAAATTTCTAAAATTTTGATATTGCAAGTTTCGAAACAAAATCGGTTTTCAAGCCAGTACCGAAGTACTGACTAATTGGTTGGTGAAATTGGTGAAACCCATGGGGACTAACAATGTATCAGGACAGGCCTAGTGTTTATAAATTACAAAATACCAAAGTAACTGGACATTTACTTTTCAAATGGCATATGGCCATTTCATACTCAGTTCATGATCAAACTTCATAAAAGTAACGCATAAATTAATCCTATTTATGATAAGAGATGACCTGCGCTGTGACTGAGGCTTTTTTTAATAGAATAAATGACCCTGTATTGCGGCACATATATATTAACTCTAATAAATGAAGTTAACTCATTTGCTCTCGAGGGAAGGGAGTTGAAAGTATATAGCAAAAGTTCTGGTCGCCGGGTACAGCGTGTTCATTCTTGTTCGATTCATGTGATAAGAATACCTTATTTCAGATTGCATTAAAAAAATACATTTGACTACAAAACTACAAAATGAATGAATAAAAAGTACACATAGATACCTGGATTGGTCATATACGTTGTATGCGGCCAGTTTGTAGGACCTATTTTCGAGACGCCAAGGTCCGCCATTTTATTCAGCTGGTATTAGAATTTTACCAATAACGGGATCCGGGATTAGCATTGTCATTTTCCCGGACTTGGGATCAAGGATTTGCATTGTCGTTTTACGGGACCTGTGATTTAAAAACATTTTCCTGTGAAATCGGGATTTTAAATTTATTTACTAGTGATTCCTAGATCCAGCCTTTGTGTTTTCCTGCACTGGGTCATTTCAGTCTTGTAACAAATTTCAAATAAGGATCATTTTGATAACACGGTGATGTATGGAATGTTACAAGGAAATGGAAAGAAACAATATTTTTTTCAATCGTTTATACAAACATTTGGTTTCGTATCCATGCAATGTATGTATTAAAATATGAACCCCTTTTCAATCTAACAATGAGGAAATGACAGTAGATTAACGACATATTTCTATTTGTCTGGGTAGTGTTTGTTTGTAATGTTTGTTTTGAATGTTTATTTGTTAAGTGCAGGAATGGATTAGAGATTAAATACACAAGTTAGAGATTGAAAACATAGCAAAATCCGTCTATAATGATGCACAAATTAATCACCATGCGAAAATGGAAAATGGATTACTAACTTAAATAGCGTTTTTGTCGACGTAGATATTTTCACGTACACCTTCATACCCGGATGTAATGAAATGTTTATTTTGTCATATTAATCCACTTTAAATATGTATATAACCTTAAAAAACACATGACTTTGTATTGCTAAGATTATTTTGTATATTTGGTCATTGTAAATACTTGTTAATTGAAATAATAAATGTAAATTTAAGCATCTCCAAAATTAGAATATTTAATCAAAATCCTCTTCCGTTAAATTTGAAATCCTTTATGTGAATAGATTTAAATCAAATAATGAAGATGACAGATATGTTTACAGGGGTTAATGTTGTTTGCTTCACTGATCCTGTTTACATATAATATAGATATAAACCTAATGAAGCTTGGTATGATACGCTACATTATGATTGGTTGTCTATAATCATATCTCGACTGTCATAATTTACCTTATTTCATAGTCCGTTTCGGTCAGTTCTAGATTTTTCGATATTTTTGGTAATGGGTACTTCGATCTTTTTGACTATTTCAGTTTGGAGTATGGCTTTCCTGATCTTTACTAATTGAAACACGACCACAGCATATTAAAATAAAATCAGTGTTCATAATGCGACTTTAGTATTTTAGTATTTTACGAAAGGGTATGGAGTAAATGAACACGAGACCATAACACATATGTTAACTCCAACTGCAATAATTTTAATGAGCTGTATGGCCATTTCGGAAATTAATTCCTCATCAGCAGCACTAGAACCCAAACAAAGGAAATCCACAACCCCAAAGAATGCCCAAAACGCATAAAACCAAACGAAGTCCGAATAATCAGTAATATCAAATATTGATAAGGACAAAACTACGATGGAGGGAGTTAATCCTATAGGTTTTAGAATTTACATAAATTTAGATAATAGTAATTGAACAAAGTGTACACATGAGATATTATCTCATGTACAAGTACATCATATCTAAAAAAAATAAAGAGCATACATCTCTACCACAGGGAATTGTTTTACCAACTCCAAACTGCAATAAAAGTAATTAAGTATTTTCAAAGATTATCAAAAATTTTAGTACTAGTCAAGGATACTGAAAAAGAAATAAACGAATAGCAATGTACAAACAAAATTTTCTGACAGCTTGACATTTTTGTTTTTTAAATTTAGCAAAAATGGTGAGGTAGTGTACCCTATGTATCTATTTTATGTATGTGCTTTCTAAAAATCAGCTTATATTGTAATTACATGTAGGGAAGCTAACCAGTCAAATGTTGAGCTGTTAGTACAAAAGTTTCAAATCTCAAAACCGAGAAAAGTATTAATGTATGTATTCTGAGTTTTCAATCAAAGATTAGGCTCCATGTAACCATGGAAATTCTTCAACCTTTAATACCCTAACAATGTAAGCAACGCTATATTTTATTGGTTTTCAAATTCTGAAAAAAATTAGGATCCGTCATAAACACACTATAGGTCATGTGTACCCGTTCCTATTACTACAATGTAGTCACTGTCCATTCGGGGACTTCCTTGTAAAACAGATTTTACAAGGATGTATATTCTTCTGTTTACTTGCCGGATATGATTCGAAGACATATTTTTTCTCGCTACTTGTGTCATATTTATACAATTCTTTGCTTTTTGTTGTAAAAAAAAATATATATATATATATAAATAAAAAAAAGAGAAAAAAAAGATTTATTGAGATTTGCAAAAGAAGACAAAAAAGAACACATATAAACTTTTCTGTTGCAAAATTACATGAAGGATTTCTGCGTTTTCAGTAAGATACCTTTGAATCTTATTGGTCCCTTATTTGAATTTATACTGTAACTGTCTCGCATGTATTTATGGGGGAAATACGGTTTTAATAAGAGAAGATGTTCGCATATTGAAAACTATCCTTGATTAGTACATTTGTAATTATTTTCGTTGATGCCTAATGTCTCATCTTCGCTAGGCAAGGGTTACGATCCGTCCTCTTCTTCCTCTTTGCCCTTTTTTCTGTCTTTCTGGACTTCCATTTTATGTAATTTACGTTTTTTCTACTTCTTCCTCCTTTGTTTTGGGAATGCATCAAATGGGCATTAACAATGAAGGGATATGGAGTAAATGCAAACGAGACAAAATCTCTACAAATACATGGTAAAACACAGCAATGGAACAACGCTTTTATTGTTGTTCTTCATCTTGAAGTCACCATGAGGCCTTCAACAATGAGTATTACTCATACCAAGTACAAGATGTATTTTATTTAAAATCAAACAATGGAACGAAGAACCAGTATGTTTTGGCTATTAATCAAAGATGACATAAAAGAATTATAAGATTTTTGTATTTTTTTTTTACAAAAGTATGCATTTCACCGGCCGTATGATAATTCTTGATATAACAGGGGTGTCCTACAAAAAGATTTAATTCAGTCACTGTTGTGAAAAACGTCTGCATAGCTACCAATCTTAATTATGAAATTTATTTGTTAACAACAAAATATAATTGTAAGTGAAACATCAAAACACGTTACATATATTTTGTTTAATTCCCATGTTCACCAGGTTTCTTTATTGCGTGGGAAGAAAGACAATGGTGAAGCTACCTTCAAATTACATAGAAGCAAAACATTGAATAAGAAAGGAATGGAGAAATTTACAGCGTACCGATTATAAAAGTTGATTTGAAAAAATTAGTTTCCAAGGTAAGCAGGAAGTCTGTCTGTAGTCTTGTCATTCTTAAAAATACCATACAATAGTTGTAAAATGAGCTGGTAAAATGTTTATTATCCTTTAGATAGATCCGTAACAGGGTAATTGTTTTATATTGACCAGGAAGTCAGACTTGGTGAAGGACATTTAAAAAACGGCAATGAGTACACAACTTTCTTGAAAGCCGAAGAGGAATCATGTAAGGGAAAGTCCCTATGATGTAACTTTCTGAAAACACAAACAATAGACATATCACACAGAATCTAATGCAGGTATAATATGACCTTGATGACATACCGATGTGTCACATAACTTCAAGGTCAAAGCACCAAAGGATGGGAAATCTTTTGTATTTTGGTCCATTTACATGTGTCGCAAATTTTGTTTCAACTGTTTAAGTTTTGTTGTGCCTTTTTCGTATTTGTTTTTTTAATTGTGGTTATAAAGGATATGTGTCATAATTTATAAACAAATGCAAATGCATTTGTGCTTTGCATTTGTAAAATTTACTATGAAAAAGAAATGAAATGGGGTAAATGTCAAGGACACAACATCCCATCTCCAGGTTAAAACAACAACAAAGCATCTAGGGGTCACCGTACGGTCTTCAACACAGTGAGGAACCTCACACCATATAGCAAGCCCTAAATGGCCCCAAAAGGTAAAAAAGCTGTAAGCTTGACAGGCGCGGATTTAAGAGGGATGTGAAAGGCGTGCATCCCCTAACACTGGAAAAAATATTTTTTATGGTAAAATTTGGGTTTTTACCAATATTTTTACTAACAAATTTCGTGCCTTTATTCGCTTGGCGATTTTTTTTTCAACTGCTCCTCCTTTCATCTTCAAATCCTGGATTACCAAAATTTAGTGAAGTCCCCGTCAAAGTTGCTTATAATTTGTACGAGACATTAATTCGTCCAATTCTCGCATATAACTTTGAAATATGTTTTATGGATACTAATTAACAACTACATGTACAAAGAGCGAAATGAAGAGCTATTAAAATAATAAAACAGTAAATATCCTTTCTTTTATAAATAAAACCCTTCTATATATAGAAAAAGTGTAACTGAATTTCATATAAAGTGTTCTGGTAAAGAGAAGTTCAACAAATAAAATAGCAAGACATGAACTTAACTTAGAACCGATAGAATCTTACATAAAATCCAAAACTTTAATATACTTCGCAAGATTAATTTATGAGAACTTAAACCCTTTACTAAAAGAAGCATTTGATTTGACAAAATATATTAGATATTGAAGGGACTTGCAGCTGGTATACATATGCAAAAGATTAAGTAGAAGAAAGTAAATTAAATCTTAAAATATGAAATGAATGTTAAAGTAAAAAAAACAAGCTAAAAAATAATTGTAACCATTAAACAATCTTTTATTGATTATAATAACAACATATCAAAAGAAACAATAAATGACCTAGATGAAAGAAATATTTTTTTTATACAGATATTAAATAAAATAGAAAAATCAAAGTTATCATTTATCTCATCCAAATAAATTTAGAGTCAGTGACCATGGTGACCATGACCTATTAATTGAAAAGGACAGATATGCTAAAATTCCTGGAGATTAGAGGCTATGTAAGTTACAACATAATTAAAATTAGATCTACAAATTGTTCCTTACACTCACTACCATGCAGTGAGTGTAAGAAAAAAAAATTGTAGACATAATTTTATTTAGATTGTGTTAATTATGTAAAAGTGTCGAAGATGAATACAATTTAAAAAAAAAGAATACTATTAGAACGGTGAAACAAAAATGGTCGAAGCAGCAAAATGGATTAAATAGCAAATACCGTAGTAACTGTTAATATAGTTTCTGCATATGTAGAAATTATTTTAAATTATAACCAGCTACACACTGCTGCACTAGCTAGCGGAAAAATTGGTATTCAGCGCATGTTCAAAAATTGTTCCTTGTGCATTAATTTTCCCGGTATCACGACGTCACAAACAAAATCTGATAGCGCAGTGGTTACACTGAACGGGACAAGATATGGAAGGCGCATTCCATCAACAGACACATATATGACATTTATATTGGGTAACTAACTAATGTCTCTTCAGTTGAGATAAAAACGAAACATTTGGAAACGCCGAATAATCCGATCGAATAAAATCTTAAATACATGTTTCTTCAAATAATTATGACAAGTATTCTGGACAAAATGCAGCTTAAAAATTGTTCTGCACATCTTTTGCCAATCAAATAAGCCTCTGACAACTGACTTCAGTCTCCAGTGATGTCTTAGATTGGATTAATATATTTGAAGGCTCATCATGTGACACTATTGACACCTAACCTAGTCTTTTTGAAGCCTCATCTTGTGACACTATTGACACATAACCTAGTCTTTTTGAAGCCTCATCGTGTGACACAATTGACACCTAACCTAGTCCCTTTGAATCCTAATCGTGTGACACCATTGACACATAACCTAGTCTTTTTGAAGCCTCATCGTGGGACACTATTGACACCTAACCTAGTCTTTTTGAAGCCTCATCGTGTGACACTATTGACACATAACCTAGTCTTTTTGAAGCCTCATCATGTGACACTATTGACACCTAACCTAGTCCTTTGGAAGCCTCATCGTGTGACACTATTGACACCTAACTAGTCTTTTTGAAGCCTCATCGTGTGACACAGTTGACACCTAACATAGTCTTTTTGAAGCCTCATCGTGTGACACTATTGACACCTAACCTAGTCCTTTTGAAGCCTCATAGTGTGACACTATTGACACCTAACCTAGTCTTTTTGAAGCCTCATCGTGTGACACTATTGACACCTAACCTAGTCTTTTTTTGAAGACCTCATCGTGTGTCACTATTGACACCTAACCTAGTCTTTTTGAAGACCTCATCGTGTGTCACTATTGACACCTAACCTAGTCTTTTTGAAGCCTTATAGTGTGACCATATTGACACCTAACATAGTCTTTTTGAAGACCTCATCGATTTAAAGATGAAGAACAAAGAAAATATGTTTTCTTTCCATATTATCTTTTCGTCATCTATTATAAGTTTTAGCTTATGTATCGAAAAGTCATTCGAAAATTAAGGAAAGACTACGTGGATTTCAATATACATATACACTAAGTAATCCTTTAGATAATGACTTGGCATTTAGACAATCATAGTATATCCGGAGAGTGACCTTTGACTTAAGGTCCAGCATTATCATCAAGTACTCTCAATAATCAGTGTATAACGACACATAAAAGTACATGTAAATGTTCAAGTTCTTTGATGTTAAAGTGGTAATAACAAAATAACCACAATTCTTGATAATATGTAAATTGTTACAATCACATTCAAAGGAGCTAACGGAAAGTTTGCCATATTAACCTATTGGTGTCTCAGAGAATATTATGTTCGGTATTTTGCCATATTAACCTATCGGTATCTCAGAGAATGTTATGTTCGGTGTTTTGCAGTTTTCGTTTTTAGCATTAGGCACTTTGTATTCAAACAGAGTAATGTCTAAATCATTGTACATCACCGTACATCGTCCGTACACAGGATATAGGTACCAGAGCTGGTTTTCGTTTGAATTTCAATGAAATTCACCATAAGTGTAAGGTGGTACCAGTTTAAAGCTGCCAAGTAGCTATAAACTGGATCCACGTACACTTATGGTAACCATTATTGAAATTCAAATAATGAAAAAAAACATACACACATACAACGATGAACAACACGGACCCATTTAAAAACATGAGTTAGATTATGTGCACCGGTAGAGTAAGCATCTACTGCTACTAAAAACACCAACCGTATTAGACATGTAAATTCAGAAATCGAGAAAAAAAACGGCAGTAGAATACCGAAGGATCAAGTGATGCCATTTTTACAAAAATCGAAGTCCAGAGACAGGGCAAAAACGAGAACACAGAAAAATAAGGGCTTTAGACACACAAGGCACGGCAGTAAAAACGGTAGCTAGAAAAATAAATAAAGAATAAAAAGAAAATAAAAAATCTTATTAAAAGAAACAATACACAAAAAAGTATCACCTAACTGACATTGTCATAATTGGGTGATATCACGGGCCCCAGAGCTCTCTGAGAGTCCCAAGGCTATGTTGTGGAGCCCGGACCAAGTGAGTGCTTCACGGGGCCAAGTGTTTTAGCCCGGAGCTGATATTCAAAAAAAAGGTTTGAGCCCGGGACCCACGGTCCATGTAATTTCCCGAAACGTAAAACATGGATTCTACAAGACATATATAATTGATTAAACATGCCCGCCATTAAATAAAAGTGCTGGTAATATCTAGAGATATCACCATGTGCTTCTCATAGGCACGACAGGAAATATCTACAATGGCTGAAAATTATAAATACATGTGCTAGAGAACTAGACAGGAAAAACACAAATAAGACAAAATATAAACATAAACAACGATAGGAACTCGGGACTGCCGGACTTTGTACTGGCACTAGCAAAAGCCAGCGGTAGGATTTAACCGGTTTATGGGTACCCAAATCTCCACTTTATCTGTCCAGTTTTCCTATAGTATGATAAAACATACGAATAAAACCCAATACAAGTAGACTATTTACTCCATGACCACAATCTTGAAAGAAGAGAATATGACAATACGTAATTTTGAAAGATGGATCAAGGGATGCTCACCGCTAGTCTGACCGCTAGCTCAAGGAGCCTAGTCTGTTGGTAAAACACTGTCGAATACAGAAGAAAAGGATTTGGTCAAGAATCATCATATATTTCAGTAGACATCGGCAGTATCAGTGAGAGGCCAGTATGTATGTAAAATTTTCAGGTCACTAGGTCTCAAAGCTAATTTTACTGATGCAAGCAGATTATCTTGTCAATATCCCCTATTACGTAAAGAATGTAAGTTACGACACAGCTTTTCTTGATTTTTAATAAGTTTCTAGTTTCTGGCATTTTTAACAACATTCCCATAAAACAAGGATTAGAAATGCCCTAAGTATTAAGCTGTTTGCGAGTAACGCAATATTTAGATATTAAATATTCATATCTGTTATAAAACTTCTGAAATGTATTCAACAACTTATGGAATTTTTAAACCTGTTGCAAAAGTTAGGCCGTGATGACTAAAATCGTCAATAGTAAAACAAAGGCGTGCGAATCGTGCTAGTTGAAAAATGCACACCCCGTATGATGGAGCTTGAGGAATGTCGCCGTCAAGAGAACGGAAATTAGTAATAGTGAAATCGAAGTCATCCCTCGCAGTAAGTTCGGTATTTAGTTATTTATTATCTTTTTTTTTAGTTTTTATGCTGACTTTAATAGCTTATATTTTGGCACAAGCTTTTGCATATCATACACTTCTAAAACCCTTCACATTTTGATAACGTCTGAATATTTTGCAGGAAAAAAACGCTTCTTTTAAAAAATGCCTATAATGTTTAAATGAACGATTATTTTAGCGGGCCATTGTCACAAGGACTCAACCAACATCAGGTTTACCCGTCATCAAATCAGAAATCAACAATAAGCCTCACTTTGATCGTGTGTAAACATATGTCATGTGCTTTTGTAGTGACTTACACCTCCTCTCACTGTTCCAAATAAAAAAAAATGCAATCATGGAAGGAAAAAAAAGACGTGTAGTAAAATGGTCTGCTCGATTCGGTCTAATCAATAATGTATATATAATATAATTGTGGATTTTTGTGTTATCTCATTTGCTAGTTTTGTTTTTCATTTGTTTTATTTTTATTAGTTTATTTATTTTTTTGGGGGGAGGGGGTGGTATATTTACAAATTTATGGCCTATTTTGTATTATTTTAAGTAACCGTGATTAGTTTATTTTTGTGTGGTACATTTTACCTCTGAATAAATATTTATCTCCGTTTGTTCAGTTAATGACGTAAACAACATCCTTGGACTTGAAATCATTGACACACAAGGGTGCACTTTCCCATATATGGGTAGTCATTTTAATCCTCTTGCCTGCTTGCCCTCAAAATGAAATAATCCAACTCTTAGATTTTTTCACCTAGAAAACAAAAACTATGAAATTGCACATGTATGCAGAGCCTTGTGCACGTCTTAGAATTCAAAAGAGTTCAGTCGTTTTTCAGTTATGTATAGTCATTCTCGATTTACATGTATAATATTATTGAAATCTATGCACGAGTAAAGGGGATATTTTAAAATTTCTATTATCTAAAGGAAGTGAAACAGAGTTTAGATGCATGCATGATCAGCACCCGTTGAACTGGCAATAAAATGTTCTATATTGAATAAATGAGTTGTATATACCAGTATCTTGAAACAACGGCAGTAGAATACCGAAGGAACAAAGGAGTGAAATTTACAAAAATCGAAGTCCAAAGACACGGCCAAAACGAGAACACGGAATACAATGAGGTTAGACACAAAAAACAATGACGTTAGACAGGTACAAAGCACAGAAACAGAAATTACAACATTCAAAGCAAAGGCACTCACAGTGTGAACTCCAGTAAAACTGAGAGAGACATAAAAAACGTAGAAACGTTGTCTTTTCCTCATCTGCATGACATTGTGAGACAGAGCCTTTCAAATAACTGTGATGATTTTAAAACCTCTGCAGTAACGATAAAAAACACAAGACTTTTGAGTTAATTGTTTGTAATCAAGACAGTTCTTTTATTACACACACACACACACACTCATACAGCCGATGGGAGGATTCACCCATCAATTTAACACTGTTGAACAGAAGGTGGTTGGTCTTTTATTTGTTTTGTCCGCAGCACTCCTCAGCTTTTATCGTACCCTTCATGTTAATTAATAGTTAGGTTCAATTAAGAAATGAGCGCCTAAAATACCAGTATGCGGGAATGGGGTTGAATTCCAGACCTATTGAATAAATACATGCTGACATACTTCCTAAAAGACAAAATATTTATTAATTTGAAGTGCACTCTATTAATCGGCCCATAAAAAGGGTTTTATAGATATAAATTAACCTTGAGCACTACGAAATATATTAAATATAGTTTCCATAACGAGAACTAGTTGATTATGAAATTTCTCAAATCAAGTTAAATGAATTTTGTAAATGTTTGAAAGCGAGGCTTGCCGAGCTTTTAAACATTTCAAAATTTATTTAACGAGATGTGAGAAATTTTATAATTAACGTGTTTAAGTTGTGGAAACTGTTTCTCTAATGACTGAATGAAAAACGCCGAGGATTGTATTCCGAATAAATTTGGCGGGAAATTTCACGAAACTTGTTCTCCTCTCTAGGGAGGAGAACAAATGCTTCCACACCGTTCAGGAAATATGAAAACTAGATAGAAAGTAGAGAAACAATGTTCACGCTTAGCTCACAAGTATTTTTTGTGTAATAAAACAACGTCATGTTCCGATTACAAACACAATTGGAAAGTCCCGTATTGTCTAATACATAGACATGTTTTATTTGTGCCATGCTGAACACGTGTGGATATTATAGAATTATGGTATTTCAAGAGATCAATATATAGTTTAGAGGAGCAATTAACAAATATTGAACGAGGGTTTACCCGAGTTCAATATTATATTTTTACGCTGTTAAACCAAATATTGATCGAGTATAGAGTTGCCATAATTGCATCATGATCAACTGTGTAATAATTTTGGTCTCCTTTAGAGGGCTAAATTTCTAATTTCTACCATTTTTCACATTTGTTATTTCATCCCACTTTTGTCTTTGCTCTATACGGGGAACGTCAAAATTATTTTACCTGTATTTTACCTTTGACGTAACACTTCACATCTAAGCCATTTTTTCCCTTTTCCATGACAGCAATGTCGATGATCTTGGCCCATCCCCACCTCTTGTCTTTTGTTTTTCAATCAGATTTTTACATTCTTAAATAATATGTGTACATAATTTTTTATCCAAATTCGACATGAATTTTAATTGGTTCGTTTATTTATGTTTACACGAACTGCTTCACAGCACTGTACAATTTATTATGCAATAATTTTGATGTTTTATTGAGCCGGGACGTTTCTTTTCATTACACATAGAAACAAAAGTACAAATAGTTCTAAAATCACCATATTAGTCGTCATCAGAGCAATCAATATTAACGTGTAGGTTCAGGTATTACGATGATTATGGTTTATTAGTGAAGTTAACAAAATGTTTGGTCTATCAAAAATGCTAACTACTATTAAATTTGAAATATGTTAATGTGTGCATTGCTTGTGTAAAGGAAATATTAATTCCTTATACAATGAAAGAATATGAAGTAAATGCACATGAGACAAAGTCTCTACAAACATTATAAAGGCAATAGAACAACGCTTCAACTGTTATTCTTCATCCTGAAGTCACCATTGGGCTTTCAACAATGAGCTTTGCTCATACCCTGTAGTATGATCAAGACGGCCCCTAGCACCGGTTTAAGCGGAACGCATTGCTAGATGTCGAGCCACGCTGTAACCATGCCTTTGTACCCATGGATGCCGAAACGTTAATGATCATAAAAATGACTGGCAAAGTGTTCCTATAATCGCTGGCACCCGTTGCCCGACAAAAAAAACTAACAGCAGACAATCACAAAACATTAACAACCACAGGGCACTCGTTGAGTCAAAAGTAAGAAATCTCTGCATAATAAAATCATGAGAAATAGGCACAATCAACAGCTGGTCAGAAAAGAAATTGGCATTACGAAAAATAGAAATGCCAACATTTGAAAGTATGATAGTGCATCTTTATGAAAAATTCTCTCAAGCACAGGTACACCATAACTGAACTGATATAGAGCATACATCTCTTGCGAGGGGATTTTTTTACGTACTCCACACTGCAGGAGTATGCAATGAAGAGATATAAGGTAAATGCACATGAGACAAAATCTCTACAAATACATGGTTAAAAAAGCAACGGAACAACACTATTATTGTTGTTCTTCATCTTGAAATCATCAATCATGAGCTTTGCTCATATCTTAAAATAAGTTCAAGATGGCCCCTAGCACCGGTTTAAGCGAAATTGAGCGACGCTAGATAGTCTATTCAGAAGTTAATTTATTTTGCAATGCCGTATTTGAACAAACATCAAATCGGTCCACCTTTTGCCTCGTTTACAACGATATCGTCACTAACTTTTGTGGTGATATCAAAAAAGCAATTCCTAAGGTTGTAAAATGTCTTTTTGAATCAATCTCATGCCACCAAAGACATTTAAAACGCACTTATTTATTGAAATAAATCAACAGATGAAAGTCTGTTGATAGGAACTGATGTCCCTTTTTTAACGTTTCTTTATACTTTGAAATGTTGTGTTTATTTAGTATTATTTTTGACACAGTATAATGCACCTGAAGATTATAGATCTTACGACTACAAATATACAAGGGTTTACAAGGCTTTGTCAGACTTAAACACTGATTTACCTAGAAAAATGGTACATATACAAAAGTTCAAGGACGGGTGAAAATTTGGAACGCAATATACAAAGACGACAATACAGTAGTATATTGTAAGAACGAGAAAAAGGGTTCATGTTAAAAATCAGAATGCAGATAAACGAAAAGTACTTATTTAGATGGTTCATTTTTACAGCGTGATGAATTCCGTATACGGAGGATACTTCTTTGGTACAAGAAACATATAAATGTGTCATATTTCTATTGCTTAGATATGCTGTAAGCTTTTCAAAAAACACCACAATTGTAATTCGAAGTGTTTTATTTGTTTACAAAGAGTTTATTTTATTATTTTTAATTTAAAAGTTGAACCATCAGTAGTTTATTTTATTGTTGTGTTATTACGCACTATAGACAATATAGAAATAATAGAACTTTGAGTGTTTACAACTGCAGAAAGAATGTATTATAAAAATGAAATAAAATCTTATTCAAGGATGCATTTGAAATTGCACAGTTTTTCTTGACAAGTTCACGACCTGTAATTGCATGTAAATTGCGAGGGATGTGGAACTTAGCAAAAACTTCTTACATTCCGACTATATAGTTTCGAATACTAATTAAAATATTGTTCAAATAACAAAATAGATTTTAAATAAAAGTAAAAATTACTTACACTCGCCTAACAAACTTATAAAACCTTTAAATCGTCTAATTCATAAGGGTTATAATTACGATATTGTCGTCAAGTCATTACGTATGGCCTTCTTTGGTATTAACATTGATTTTTTGATAGGGTCTTTGCATTTTAACTAAACACATTCTAAATTTCTAAAATCAGTATTGCATGGACACGGGTTATGTATTCCGGTATATACATGAAATCATTATGCTAAACTCCTCACAGGAAGGGATCTTGATGGAAGCTGTATACTGAGGGTACATAACTTAATTTGTCAGTTGGTAATGGGTCTGGAGCTGGCATGTCAGTTAACTGCTAGTAGTCTCTTGTGATTTCATGTTTATGTCCGTATATTTAGTTCTTTCAGTTTCATTTTTCACAGTTGACTCAGTCCTGTTGCCAACTGAATTTTACTGTTGTTACGATCGTTTTTTTATTTATCACATTGGCTATAGGGGGAAGGTTTGGGCCCAATAAAACTAGTTTAACCCCGCCGCAGCAGGTTTGCGCCTGTCCTAAGTCAGGAAATTTATTAAGCCTTTGTGTGTCTTGTCTGTTTTCTAGTTAGTTCACTTTATGTCTATCGGAGTCTAGGAAGATGCTTATTTCGCTGAACTTGATTACTCTTTTATTTAGGGGCCAACTCCGACCTACCGTTGGGTGTGGGGTTTCCTCACCGTTCATTGAAGATCTTATGGTGGCTTTGAGTTGTTATTGCTCCCCTTAGGGTCGTTGTCTCTTTGACACATTCCCCGTTTCCCTTCTTTTTCTTATTTGGTGTTTATTGTAGTATTTATAAGTACTTATTTCACAATCAGAAAACTAGATGTTGGGGACGAATTTTTTTTTTAAAGTGGGCCAACAAATGAAAACAAAAAAGATAATAATATACTACATCCTGTTTAATTTTCGGATAGGATTTTTGTTTTTAGTTAACTGTAGAACCTACATTTTTATGTTTGAGTTATACAAAAATATACTGTACAGCTTTGGTCTTTTTACTGTTTAGTAAATTTGGAATTTGGAGATGTTTTGGAGACTCCTTGAGCTAGTTTTGCGGCACTTTAGCGCCGAGCACCCCTTGACCCATCTTTCAAAATTACATATTGTCTTTTTCTCTCCTTTCAAGATTGTGGTCATGGAGTTAGTAGTCTAACTGTATTGAATTTTATTCGTATGTTTTTATACTATAGGGAAACGGGACAGATAAAGAGGAGGTTTGGGTACCCATAAACCGGTTTTAACCCTACCGCTGGCTTTTGCTAGTGCCGATACCAAGTCCGGCTGTCCCGAGTTATTATCGTTGTCTACGTTTGTCTTTTGTCTTATACGTGTTTTTCTTGTGTAGTTGCAAATTGTTGCGCGTAATTGTAATTTTCAGCCATTGTAGGTGTTTCCTGTTATCCATTTTTTAACATTCTTTATCAAGGATAAAAGTATAATTACAATTGAAGAAAAATACAGCTGATCAACTATCAGAAAAATAATATATACAAAAAAGGATATAAAACTGAAGATATCGCGCGTATTAACAGTATTATAATAAATCCTACAATGAATTCTTGCTGTGGTTGGAACTGCCATTCACTGGTATATCATTGACCTTATTTAATATCAAAATCATCATGATCACATTTTTACAATTAAGAACAGTTTTTAATTAACCACTAACGTCAATCAGATGACTTTACAAATAACTGTCTGCATGTTCAATTCGTCAATCAATATGGCTGAAAACCGTGGAAAATGTTCTAAACTCTATGTAAACTATGTCATTGTCTGTCATAGTTATTTCATGTGCTCTCCGTGTCGATTACATTTTGTATTTATTTGTAAATTTATTTCGTGTAAAAATTATAAATTGTTATTTCCACTGTACAATTGTTTCATTGCGAAAGATAACAGCAAAATACAAAGAATACATTCTCTCTATATGGCAGCCACTTTTACAACCCTTGATAAAGGATTTAACTTAGAAAATTCATGGCATTTTGCACTTACACCGATACTTTTAAAGAGATGTAAAAATACAACAATGCAACAAAAATCAAGCCCTATATACAAAATAGAACAAAACATTCCAGCCTATGGCAAGTGGAAAAACATTCTAACCCTAACCCTACGTTCTGATGATGACTATTTCTACTTGTCTTTTCAATACATGATTTTTGAGATGGGCAAAACTGCATGAAACTGCAATAATTTAAATAAGCCTATACTCCTAGCTCCCATGTCATCACAGGAGATTTCAACATCTTGCAGGACAAAGAGCTTATTAATTTCTTAAAGAAAGGTTGAAAATATAGGCCACCTTCTAAAATTAATTGGAAAGATTGTCGTAATACCATCCACGACTCACTTAGGACTTATTGTAAAAATTGGGTTAAACGTGAACACGTTGACAAAAAATCTTTGGATTCTTTCTTCAATGCTATCATGAAAATTGTCGATATCCGAATTAAACATTTTGAACAACATTTCTACCATGACAACAAAAATAAACCAAACGTTTCTCACATCCAAAAGAAACTTAAAGAAATTGGCAAGGAATTCGTTTTTGTCCCAGCTGATAAGGCTGCCAATAACATCATTATAGTTTGTCGTAAACATTATATATATATATAGAAGTACTCCAAAAAGAAATTACCAGTTCAAATACTTTTCAGTTAACCCAATTAACGGAAAATGAAATTACAAACATACATTTTCTACCATACCTCTTTACAGGCTAAACCTGATAGTAAAACACTTCCAACGATGTACTGGGTTCCTTAACTCCAAAAAACGCCATATAAATCTAGATTCATTTTGTCATCTAGTCACTGTTCTACTACTAAAGTTTCTATTATACTCACTCATACTTTGACTGCTATTAAAAACCTGGTTATAAATTTCTGTAACAAAGTATATGAAAACAGTGATATCAATCATTTTTGGAGTGTAAAAAATTCATTGGAAGTTCTCGATAAATTGAATGCTTATAATGCCCCTTTCGAATCCCTTGAAAGTTTTGATTTCTCTACCCTCTATACTACCTTACCACATAATCTTATAAAGGAAAAATAGTAATGGCGCATTACATGATACCCCGCCACGTTTCATAAAATTTCTAAGTTAAAAGGGGCATAACTCCAGAACTATGTGTACCACTGAACCCAAAATCAAACTTGACCTAAGTTTTGTGGTAAACAACTTGCATACCAAGTTTGAAGACCTTGTGTTATTTCGTTCATAAGTCCTGAAATTCGCAAAATTTCAAAGTTTCAAGGGCATAACTCCTGAACTCCTTGGACCTCTGAACCCAAAATCGAACTTGACCTGAGTTCTCTGGTAAACAACTTGCATACCAAGTTTGAAGACCTTGTGTTATTTCGTTCACAAGTTATCAGTCGGAAACCCTGAAAATTGCAAAATTTCAAAGTTTCAAGGGGCATAACTCCTGAACTCCTTAGACCTCTGAACCCAAAGTCGAACTTGACCTGAGTATTTTAGTGAACAATTGACATATAAAGTTTGAAGACCTTGCGTTATTTCCATCACAAGTTATCAATCGGAAACCCTAAAATTCGCAAAATTTCAAAGTTTCAAGGGGCATAACCCCAGAACCCCTTAGACCTCTGAGCCCAAAATTAAACTTGACCTGAGTGTTGTAATAAACAACTTACATACCAAGTTTGAAGACCTTGTGTTATTTCGTTCACAAGTTATCAGTCGGAAACCCTAAAATTTGCAAAATTTCAAAGTTTCAAGGAGCATAACTCCAGAACCCCTTTGACCTCTCAACCAAAAATCGAACTTGACCTGAGATTTCTGGTAAACAACTTTCATACCAAGTTTGAAGACCTTGTGTTATTTCGTTCACAAGTTATCAGTCGGAAACCTTCGGGGGACAGACGGACGGACGGACACACGACTGAGGGTATCACATAATACCACGCCACTTCGTGTGGCGGGGTATAAAAATTCAGACGTGTTATTCAATGGGCATTCA
This sequence comes from Modiolus philippinarum, assembly GCA_002080025.1. Lineage (NCBI taxonomy): Eukaryota > Metazoa > Mollusca > Bivalvia > Mytilida > Modiolidae > Modiolus > Modiolus philippinarum. The sequence goes on from MJUU01072532.1 coordinate 158,431, forward strand.
AAAAATCCGATTGTGAATAAATTTGTTCTAATTCCTTTCAAACACATTTTAGTCATACAAAACGAAAGAACTCAATTAATTGGACTTGTTTTGATATGATTTCAGCACTTGAATTTTTACTTGACAATATATTCATTCGTTTCGGTAACTCAATTTATCGCCAGGTCATAGGAATTCCTATGGGTACCAATTGTGCATCACTTATAGCGGACCTCTTTTTGTACTGCTACGAATCTCAGTTTATGACCATCATCAGCAAAGACCCATCTAAACAGCATTTAATTGAAAAGTTTAACAACACTTTCCGATATTTGGATGATATTTTAACTTTAAATAATGACGACTTCAATACGTATTATGAGGACATCTACCCTAAAGAACGTACTTTGAATAAAGCGAATTCTAACAATCATCATTGTCCGTTCTTAGACATCGGTTGGTAAAGTGGATACTAAAATTTGTGATAAAAGGGACGTTTTTTCTTTTCCCATTTCTGGATGGTGATGTTCCATAGCGCCATCATATGGTGTTTACATTTCTCAACTTGTTCATTTTGCTCGAGTATGTAATAAAGTTTGCAATTTTAATGAACGGAATCTTTTCATAACTGAAAAACTATTACATCAAGGTTTTCGTTATCATAAACTAGTTAAAACCTTTACTAAATTTTATCATCGATATAAAGACTTAGTTCATAAATACAATGCAACCTGTAAACATCTAATCAAGGCTGTAAAAA
>MJUU01072532.1:159471-181582 GCA_002080025.1 Modiolus philippinarum
AAATTTTATCATCGATATAAAGACTTAGTTCGTAAATACAATGCAACCTGTAAACATCTTATCAAGGCTGGCATTTCACACCCCTTATTTTATGGTAATGTTTTACATAAAAGTAAAAAATACTTACACTCGCCTAACAAACTTATAAAACCTTTAAATCGTCTAATTCATAAGGGTTATAATTACGATATTGTCGTCAAGTCATTACGTATGGCCTTCTTTGGTATTAACATTGATTTTTTGATAGGGTCTTTGCATTTTAACTAAACAAATTCTAAATTTCTAAAATCAGTATTGCATGGACACGGGTTATGTATTCCGTTACATGTATATACATGAAATCATTATGCTAAACTCCTCACAGGAAGGGATCTTGATGGAAGCTGTATACTGAGGGTACATAACTTAATTTGTCAGTTGGTAATTGGTCTGGACCTGGCATGTCAGTTAACTGCTAGTAGTCTCTTGTGATTTCATGTTTATGTCCGTATATTTAGTTCTTTCAGTTTCATTTTTCACAGTTGACTCAGTCCTGTTGCCAACTGAATTTTACTGTTGTTACGATCGTTTTTTTATTTATCACATTGGCTATAGGGGGAAGGTTTGGGCCCAATAAAACTAGTTTAACCCCGCCGCAGCAGGTTTGCGCCTGTCCTAAGTCAGGAAATTTATTAAGCCTTTGTGTGTCTTGTCTGTTTTCTAGGTAGTTCACTTTATGTCTATGGGAGTCTAGGATGATGTTTATTTCGCTGAACTTGATTACTCTTTATTTAGGGGCCAACTCCTACCTGCCGTTGGGTGTGGGGTTTCCTCACCGTTCATTGAAGATCTTATGGTGGCTTTGAGTTTTTTTATTTATTCCCTTTGGGTCGTTGTCTCTTTGACACATTCCCCGTTTCCCCATCTTTTTCCTTTCTTTCGTGTTTGGAGACGCAAACGGTTAAAAAATGGATAAAACTGATACCAGAGTACATTCCTATTGCATTCAAACATTCGTCGAGTATCTTTTGATGTGAAAAAAAAAAGAATCGTATCGGTAACCCAAAAGATCCGTAAAAGATAATAAAAGAAAAACATGGAAATTCACAAACTATGTGGAAATGACGATTTATTGTTCAAAATACTTTACCTCAACCCCTTGAACACGTGTAGCAAAAGAACTCTATTGTACAAGAGGAAAGCAGGACGACAACACGTGGACGATACTGACACGTGAGTATTCAAAAATACAGTCATGCATATTTTAGTAAAATGATCGCTAAATACATACAGACAACCTACAAGTAGGAGTTTAGTATGCGATATGTAACAGCTACTATTCTATATCTATAAATGTTCTTCTGATTTATTGATCTGACAAGTTACATAATATTAATATAATTTAAACGATCCAAACCATGGAAACCATATTAATTGCATTCATTTTATTTTCGTATGATATTACCAAACTTTTTTTAGAGAACGACACAATGTCTGTCACGTTATATCTGACTTGTGGTGAATTTCAGTATGTAAAACAGCAAGCTTTACACGTTACATCTATATTTACATATCAATAGGGCCTTAAACTCTTTTTATGTTTGTACTTTCCACATTTTAGGAAATCTTAACTTGATTATATTATTCTGAATATTGAGTTTCTTTATGACTTGTTGTTTTTCTGCTCCCTGTGTGCTAGTTTTAGTCGTACTTTAGGGACAATATATATGCAGGTGCATTATGACTCTACAGACTAAGTATCAAATTAATGATTCAAAAGACTTTTCTACAAACTCTCCACATAGCCAAAAACAGACCTAAAGCAGAGCTGTCAAGAGGGTTTGGGTTCCAAGAGTGAGATGAAGGGCGAGTGGGGGAATAGCCTCAAGATTTTACTTTAGAGATGCAAAGTGGTGCATTCTGAGAGCATTTCAAACGGCAAAAAGAAGGAATTTGAAAACCAAATTTTTCATTAAAAAGGGAAAATATAAAATTAGCTTTCATATATGTGATTTCCTTTGAAAAAATTGTTTTACTTCAGGGCCTGTAGTAGAAAATGAACCAGTATTATGGAAGCATGTGCAAGAATGCTTTTTTCTTATTATGAAAAGGTCGTTTTTATACTTGAAATATATTTTTCTCGTAAATTAAAAAGGCGTGACATTGAAAGGGGTGAGCGTGAGAGCGTGATTTCGTGTTGGAAAGCGTGACTCTCGCGCCAAAAGCGTGAGATTTGATAGGTCTGCTAAAGTTACATTTTGTCATATTCTTTTCTTTTTGAAGAAAGTGGTCACAGAGTTAGCAGTCTACCTGTATTTATTCGTATGTCTATTATACTATAGGGAAACTGGATAGAGAAAAATGAGGTTTTGGAAGCCATAAACCGATTGAATAGGGAAAAGAAGGGAAACGGGGAATGTGTCAAAGAGACAACGACCCAAAGGGGAGCAACAACAACTCAAAGCCATCATAAGATCTTCAATAAACGGTGAGGAAACCCCACACCTAACGGCAGGTCGGAGTTGGCCCCTAAATAAAGAGTAATCAAGTTCAGCGAATAAACATCATCCTAGACTCCCATAGACATAAAGTGTACTAACTAGAAAACAGACAAGGACACACAAAAGCTTAAAAAATTTCCTGACTTAGGACAGGCGCAAACCTGCTGCAGCGGGGTTAAACTAGTTTTATTGGATCCAAACCTTCCCCCTATAGCCAATATGATAAATCAAAAAAACAATCGTAACAACAGTAAAATTCAGTTGAAGCCTACCACTGGCTTTAGCATGTGCCGGTAGCAAGTCCGGCTATCCTGAGTTCCTATCGTTATTAAGATTTGTAGCTAGTCTTGTATGTGTTTTTTCTAGTGTGGTTTCCATGTGGAGTGTAGAATGTGATTGTTATTTTCGGCCATTGTAGGTGTTTACTGTTATCTTGACTTTATAATCTATAGATTTCCATTTGAACATTTTTGTTTACAGATTCGTTCGGTTCATCATTTAAACCCCATTTTCAGTTGTCTTCAAGATGAATAACTAAATATACTGTAGATTTTCGTTTACCAATTTACGCCTCCTTTCTGTCGGTATATATATGTTAATATTTGAATGACTAAAAGTAAAAAAACATTACATCTTAAATTGGAACAATTTTCATTTTATGTTAATTAATAATTTTATTGCAAATAATGCAAGTGGATTGGACAAGACATTTCAATTGTAATAGTCAACTCCAAAACTCATACTCTTGTAACGTGTTCGGCGGTTGAGGTGCTTATAATAAGCCGGGTCCGTACAGGATATACCTGGATTCGAAGTCGTATGTTAAATTTTGGTAGCAAAATGTCACACAATAAAATAATATAAACAAACAACTAAAATATATACAGGGTCTCTTTGATCTTTAAATTATATACAAATTAAATCACTGAACTAAATTATATACACAGGCTCTTTGCAAATAAAAAAAAAACATGGTATTTAAATCAAACAATGAGTACAACGCTTTCCTATTATTAACTAATTATCTAACTACGTTGTACTAACCATCATGTATTAACTATTTACAGATCGGCCTGGTTCACAAGGTCTCTTTTCTCTGACTGGACAACTTGTCCTCCTGGTACAGTATGTCCACTGGGCAAACTGTCCAGTACAAAGTGTCCACGTTGTCCCCTGGACAACTTGACCTCAGTGCGACTTGCACCGTCGCCGGTACACCCTGTCCACTTAAGGAACACTTTGTATCTTCACCCATTGGCAAAGCTTGTATGACAATCTGCGGCGACAGATTGTCCCGTGGTTCTAATTCTATAATTAACTAAGAGACCTACTGTATGAGGTTTCTTCCTCGGTTCCACTTATAGAAAATGAACGCTGAGCGTCACTTCAGCTTCCCTTTTATACTATAGGGGCCAGGGTTTGGACCTCAGTATTATTTACTGTAAATGGGGGGTCATATGTCACGAAACCCTATTATTTCCCATACAATTTTCCCTCAAACACCCCTATCCAGTGGACCATACCATTCTGGACTTCCCGCCAAACCCTGAGATTTCCCGCCACAGGGAGAGATCACGCAAGCGTTTGAATGAATCTGTCAATCATACTGTCACCGTATGTTTCAATTTGACTAGAATATAAACAAACACTGGACATGTGAAATCATCCAGGTAAGACCGACATTGATATACATTACATTACCCACGCCTCTATTCACATGCGTCCCGCATGGGCAATGCTGAAATACAGAGATATTAATGGAACTAAATAAATAAAGATATTTTTATACCAATAACTTTGGATTTTATTTGCACATTATTTCCACAGTTCTCTGTACACATGGTACACCTATATGGCCTCTTTTATCTCCGTTATGCGGATCTTCCTTCCACCTTCTCTGTACGAGGTCTCGGTGACCACCTTTCTTGTGTACCAAAGAACGTCTGTCTGAACAGTGGCATCCATAAAGTCTACCTGATTCACGTTGTTAGCATTGTGATCTGTTTTCTTTGAGTCTTTCTCCACATTCTTTTCATTGGATGAGGATACATTCTGCTTTTGAGTTACAGCCTCTGTTGTATCAATTACTTCCACAACAGGAACAACTACTTCGCTCGATACATGATTCTCTGACTCATCCGCACATGAGTTTTTCCTCTTACAGTCCTACTTTACTGTCTGACTCTGTGTATCACTATTCTTATCAGGCCTATTGCAGACCTCAGACTTCTTATCCGACTTCTCCTTCGTCAAACCAGGCACACGAGGTCGTGTGGGCTTTCTGATGCACGGCTCAGTGGCTAACTCAACATTGCGTACATCAGATGATGCCTCAATCACTAGTTTTTCTCGACTCTTAGTATTCTCATCCTCCACACTATTACTTATCTCCTCCCCTTTCGTAATTCCGCTGTCCTGCTTCTCCCATTCTTCTGTTTCATCTTCTTCACTCTCACTTGAGCTATTTCTTAATATCAAGTCTGTAGACAACTTGTGGGACTTTGCATGTCTCTTCAGAATTTTCTCTTTGTCAGTATTGTAGTAGCATTCCTCTACACTACAGAAGAATCTGGAGTTGGCGCAGTCCATTAGATGCTTATCTCTGTCATCCTTTTCACTAAAGGAACTAGGGCAAAACCCACATTTCCACTTGTCTGTCGATTTGCGTGCAGTTGTCTTTGTTTTTGCCATATTTGCAGTTCACTTCTTTCTGTTTTGATTCTGGAATTATAAATAAAACTATGTACAAACATTAAAACATATCTATTTACAACATTTACTAGCTATATACAATCTGTTTGTGCATCAACGTATCTAACCCTACTAGACCTCATAGTCGACCATCCAGGCCGGCTTACTTCGATGCCTGTAGCCCCTTCTTTCACCACGGTCAATTTCTTGGTCGAATTCCGGAGTTTCTCCTATTTCATCCTCCATAGGTTCTTCCGAGAGTTCGTTATAACTTTCAGGCTCTCGTGACGGTTCTACTTCGTCATTCCGAGGCCTTTCTGAAAGTTCAACATCTTCTTCTCTCAGACGTTGACTCTTCTTCGACCGTATTCTACTGACGTGTATACGTTTTGGTTTACCCTTCCTACCCTTCCGACCACAATTAATTTCATATACAAGGTTGTCACATTTCTTTAGCACCTTGTAGGGACCTCGCCAACAGAACAGCCAGACTTTCTAACTGGAAAGTAAAAGTATACTTCATCTCCCTTGTCTTACTGTTCATATGATTGTTTCCTATCATGATATTTTTTCCGCATCTCACCAGATATTTTGCTTCTTACGAAACTATGGCATTCTCTCTTTTAGTTCCCAAGCCACTTATTGTCTGGAATGTTCTTTATAGTATGTGGCATTTCATACATTATGTCCAACGGAGTAGAGACTTCTCTTCCAAGCATAAAACTATTTGGTGTTTGTCCCGTAGTCTCGTGCTCTGCTGACCTATATGCCATCATCATGTAGGGGATATAAACATCCCAGTCCTTCTGGTGTTCTGATACATATGTGCTTAGCATGGTGACAAGCGTTTTGTTAAATCTCTCTACCATGCCATCTGACTGGGGATGATAGGGAGTTGTTCTTGTCTTCTTTATGTGCAAGATGTTGCACATCTCTTGGAACAACTTGCTTTCATATTGGGGTCCTTGGTCTGAATGGATAACAGAAGGTACCCCAAACCTAGCTATCACCTCTTCAACAATAATTTTGGCAACGGTACTAGCTTCCATGTTAGGCATGGCAAAGCTTTCAGTCCACTTTGTAAAGTAGTCGGAGACTACCAATATGTACCGATTGCCATTGTTCGTGCGAGGGAGTTCGCCTAGGATATCTGTTGCTAGCCTATCCATTGGTGAACTTGTCTCTACAATTCCCATGGGTGCACGTTTCGTTTTCAGTGGATCTTTTCGTTTTGAGCACTTATCGCAACCAGCAATATAGGCTCTTACATCTGGCTGTAGTCCTGGCCAATAGTATCTGTCTCTGACTCTTGCAATGGTCTTCCTGACCCCAAGATGTCCCGAGTACTTCTCGTCATGACAAAATTTTAGGACTGTCCGTCTCTCAGACATTGGCACTACAGCTTGCATTTTAAATGTTCTCTCGTTTTCGTCCTCTTTGCGTCTCATAACTAAATCATCCTTTAGCTGTAAATTTTTCCACTGAAACCACAAGGACTTTACAAAATATCCTTTCCCTGCTACATCTGTGTAAAGTGGTTTTTGACCATCCTTTAACCAAGTCTTAATAAGCTTTAAGTCATGGTCTTTCGACTGCAGCTCTGTCAACGAGAACTCATCACCTTTCTTGTCGTTACTATTTTCAACTGATTTTGTAATAACAGCCACTTTACTACTTTCCTCCTCTTTCTCCTTTTTTGGTTCCCAGTCGCATATGTAACCACACTGACGGCATGGGATTCTACTCAATGCATCTGCATTGCGATGCTGAGTACCCGGCCTATGATTGATTTCGAAATCATATTCACTGAGAAATTCGATCCATCTCGCCAATTGTCCCTCGGGATTCTGAAAACGCAACAACCATTTTAATGAACTGTGGTCTGTCCGGACTATAAACTTTCTTCCGAACAAGTATGGCTTGTAATGCTTAACGAAATGGACCACAGCCAACAGTTCTTTGCGTGTCGCACGTTCTTTGCGTGTAACAATGTGCGACTTGAATATGACACTAAATATTCCTTCCCATCATCGGACACTTGTGACAACACAGCTCGATTGCAAGGTTACTTGCATCTGTGTCGAGTATAAAACCCTTTGTGAAATCAGGATGTGTCAGAATCGGGGCGTTTGTCAACTTTGTTTTTAATTGGTCAAATGATTCCTGACACTCCTTTGTCCAAGCAAACTGTCTGCCCTTCTCTCTCAAGGTATGCAGACTTCTTGCAATTGATGCAAAGTTCCTTATGTATTTCCTGTAGTAGCTGCAAAACCCGACGAAGGAACGAACCTCAGTCGCATTTGTTGGAACAGGCCATTCTTGTATCACCTTAATCTTGTCTGGGTCTGTCGCTGTTCCTTCTATTGACACAATGTGTCCTAAATAACGGACTTGGGTGGCACACAAGGTGCACTTTTTAGCCTTAAGCTTTAGTCCTGCAGCATTAATTCTATCAAACACTTTTCGGAGATTTGTTATCATCTCGTCCAGTGTTTTCCCAAAGATAGTTATGTCGTCCAAATACACAAGACAGATTTCCCATTGCAACCCGGCAAGAGCTGTTTCCATCAGTCTTTCGAAAGTTTGAGCTGCACAACACAACCCGAAAGGCATAACACGAAATTGAAACAATCCCCTCCTGGTTGCAAACGCAGTCTTGTGTTTGTCCTTTTCTGACAATTCCACTTGCCAGTACCCTGTAAAACAGTCTAAGGTACTGTACCAATTGTTGCCAGATAAGTGATCAAGAGCCTCTTGTACCTTTGGCAGTGGATAGGCGTCTTTGATTGTTACGCTGTTGAGGCGCCTATAATCAATGCAGAATCGGTACGTGGAGTCCTTTTTCTTCACCAAGACAACTCCAGCCGCCCATGGACTATTTGACGGCTCAATGATGTTGTTGGCCAACATTTTGTCAATGCTTTCATTTACAACATCATTTACAACGTCACTGTCAGACATAGCGAACAAAGTTCTTCCAGGTCTGGCCGTAGTGGACCATCATGACCTGTTTTGTCTTTAGACATAACATTACCACCCATTACCACCAATTACCTCACTGGCTGTACTAAGCTTCCCAATGGTTGTACCATTATAAACCGTTTTAGCTTCATCTTCACAATTTATGAGTCTAACCGGTACCTTGTCACTACTTCTGACAAGCGTCCTACCCGTCAGAAGATTGGTTTTGCCAACTTTCATGTCAGCCTCTACCAGAGCATTGTTATCAGGGAGCTTATGTCCATCTGGTACACAAACCTTCCTATATATTACCATTTCTGACCTTGGGGGAATAACGACCGATGCAGAGGCAATCACACGATAACAACCCAAGGGCCCCTCAAACGTTAACTCGACCTCTTTGTCGTGTATCTTTAGGCAACCCCTGGCCACGTCAACAGAACATTGATTGGCCTTCAAGAAATCTAGACCAAGAATACCGTCTGAATTCAGGTCAATTACTACTGCCTCTGAAACTACTTTTAGATTATCAATAGACATACTAAATGACCCTTTTCCTAGCAGATCAAGTTGTTTCCCACATACTGATTTTATTGTGGTCTTAACAAGACCGAGGTATGGCTTGACACTGTTTGGGAGCCTATTATATAAGTTCGAGGACACTAATGTCAATGTTGCCCCAGTGTCAACTAAAAATCTAGCCTGTATGCCTAGTACTTCAATAGCCACATACACTCATACACTCCAGCATCTTCTGATGCTGAGGTAACGGAACCCTCTAGCTTTGCATTGGCCGCTGCGTTTTTCGTACTCAAGGTACCTACTGACCCATCCCCTTTTGTTTTGTCACTTTGGTTTTCGTTTGTACCCTGACCTTTTCCTTTTCGTGGATACTTCTTTTTGGGTAAGTTGGGACATTCTTTAATGAAATGACCTTGTTGGCCGCAATTATAACATTCAGATGTCCCTTTATCCCTTTTCTGAAAATTTCTTTTTGCTTGGGGATTATAGCTTTTGGGAGGGACAGGCCGTCTGGGAGCTTTTAATTTCTTGATTTCATCGGTCAGAGATTGTACATTTCTTTCCATGGTGGTCATCCACTCATTTATATCTTTCGTCTGACCCTTTTCTTCCCTTACCCCCCTATTATCAGAATTGCTCTCGTTACTGAGAGTTTGTCTCAAATGGCCTTTTGACTGTCTTACCCTATTTTCGGCCTTATTGTACGCTTCTAGTTCAACCGCTAGCTTTATGGCATCATTTAAGACCTTAGGACGTGATTGTTTTATCCTAAGTCGCATTTCTGAATCTGCCAAAGCGTCAATGAACTGCTCTTTGGTCAGCGTATCTCTGACATCAATAGGGGCAGTGGGGTACGCCAGATTGGATAGTCTCCGTATAGACTGTCCCAATTCTGGTAATGAGTCCCCAGCCTTTTGATGTCTCTCCTTGAACTGCACTCTGTACAATTCGGTCTGGCTACTAGGCGCAAACCTCTCTTCCAGTGCAGTCACAAGCTCAGAGAACACATGTCTTTTCTCCTTTGGTAAATCGCCCAATATTGCTTGTGCCGGCCTGACCAAAGACGCAGCAAGGTAAAGCCCTTTCTGTTGTTCAGTCCACTTATTCACCATGGCACATATATCAAAATGGGATAGGTAATCCATCCATGGTGTATTCCCGTCGTACTTGGACGGTTTGATTTTCACCCCATTATCCCTATGAACAGTGCTGTCAGGACTTTGATTTTGAACGTTTTGAGTACCTGTTGTTTCGATCGGTCTGTACTGACTGAACGTTTTGTTTATCTTATCTCGCGGTAATGGTAGTGTTTCACCTTGCAAATTGTCAAAACGTACGGTTTTTCTTATTTCGCGATCGGTGTGTGCTTCTGCAAAATTATCCCGTATAGGAGGCAGAGACACAGTTTCGTGTCGTATTGCAGACATTCTGGCCGATGAGGATAGTCCTGAATCAACACTGGAATACTGCTTAGGTCTCGCGCCGTTAATTTCTTGTATAGGGGTAGACGACACGAACGAGCTGCTATGTTGTTTATGAATTGAACTGTGGCGTCTCTGCAGTCGTTCAATTTCTCTAGAAATATTGTCGAGCTCCTCGTCAATGTGTGACATATTCGCTTTAAAATGTCCTGATATATAATTAAAATATTGCTATAATATACAACTCGAATCCCAACAAGCTACCACCAATTTGTAACGTGTTCGGCGGTTGAGGTGCTTATAATAAGCCGGGTCCGTACAGGCTATACCTGGATTCGAAGTCGTATGTTAAATTTTGGTAGCAAAATGTCACACAATAAAATAATATAAACAAACAACTAAAATATATACAGGGTCTCTTTGATCTTTAAATTATATACAAAATAAATCACTGAACTAAATTATATACACAGGCTCTTTGCAAATAAAAAAAAAACATGGTATTTAAATCAAACAATGAGTACAACGCTTTCCTATTATTAACTATCTACGTTATATATATTATCTAACTACGTTTTACTAACTATCATGTATTAACTATTTACAGATCGGCCTGGTTCACAATGTCTCTTTTCTCTGATTGGACAACTTGTCCTCCTGGTACAGTATGTCCACTGGGCAAACTGTCCAGTACAAAGTGTCCACGTTGTCCCCTGGACAACTTGTCCTCAGTGCGACTTGCACCGTCGCCGGTACACCCTGTCCACTTAAGGAACACTTTGTATCTTCACCCATTGGCAAAGCTTATATGACAATCTGCGGCGACAGATTGTCCCGTGGTTCTAATTCTATAATTAACTAAGAGACCTACCGTATGAGGTTTCTTCCTCGGTTCCACTTATACAAAATGAACGCTTCAGCTTCCCTTTTATACTAGGGGCCAGGGTTTGGACCTCAGTATTATTTACTGTGAATGGGGGTCATATGTCACGAAACCCTATTGTTTCCCATACAATTTCCCCTCAAACAGCCCTATCCAGCGGACCATACCATTCTGGACTTCCCGCCAAACCCTGAGATTTCCCGCCACAGGGAGAGATCACTCAAGCGTTTGAATGAATCTCTCAATCATACTTTCACCGTATGTTTCAATTTGACTAGAATATAAACAAACACTGGACATGTGAAATCATCCAGGTAAGACCGACATTGATTTACATTACACTCTTGTACCTGGAAGTAACGTCACAATATGAAATGTTCAAGGACATATAATACTTATCAATATGTTGCGGTATTAATTTTTAATTTCACCTGGACCATCTTTTCTAAATAGGTCTTTATTTTGTCGTTTGTAGTAAAGACAACAGAAGTTACTATGACAATTGTTTGAGCTTGAAGTGTTACAGTTTGCAATTACAACAAAAAATAGGACAATAGACTTTACTATAACAACTGTTTGTCATCAGACATCAGTCGTGTCTATGACAACCGCCGTTTGACCTTGCAGTACAGAAAAAAAAAAACGTTACTGTGACAACAGTTTGACCCATTAAACACAAAAATCCAGACATTTCTATTACAATAGTTTGATCTTGATGCACAGACAAAACGTAAGTATGATAACTACAGACAACAGACGTTACTATGCCAACTGTTTGTTTTTTGCAGATAGATAACAGACATTACTGTCACGTTACTTTGACACCTGTTTGGTCTTGCAGCACAGTAGTCCAAATTTTCTGCCTCTGTGGTGCAATTACTACATGTACATACAAAAATAATATAAAAGTCCAAATAGAACAGATCAACGATAAATAGGTAGTATTTGCACCATAGAGACAGAGGAATATGGTCTAGCATCATATACATCAGACGTGAATATGAAAACTGTTTGACTCGCAGAACAGACAACAAATGTTACTATGACAACTGTATGACTTACAGAACAGACATTAAACGTTACTATGACAAATGTATGACTTGCAGAACAGACATCAAACGTTACTATGACAACTGTATGACTTACAGAACAGACATTAAACGTTACTATGACAACTGTTTAACTTTCAGAACAGACATCAAACGGTACAATGACAACTGTTTGACATGCAGAACAGACATCAAACGTTACTATGATAACTGTTTGACCTGCAGAACAGACATCAAACGTTACCATGACAACTGTGTGACTTGCAGAATAGACATCAAACGTTTTTATGACAACTTTATGACCTGCAGAAAAGACATCAAACGTTAGTATGACAATAGTAACAAGAAGTTTGAAGCATTAAATAACAGCATGCAAGCCATAAATATTAATTCATCATGAATCAGCCGAAAACAAGAAATATATACACACACACACAAAAGGAAACGGTGTATGGTGCATGAATTCGACAAAATTTTGTATAACGTAATTCAATGTTAAGATGTGTGTATGTTTAAAATCAATAAGAAATATCTCATAACAACTTTTATGTAGGTGCCTAATATAATTATCATGCAGTAAATGCATGAACATCCGAAGTACTTAAAATATTGTTTTTGTCTTTAATGTACTTTTGCGTTGCAATTTACCTTTCCTATGGCTAGATATAAACTGTGTTACCTGCTTCGATTTACTTTGAAACATATCTACATCAAACAATGTTTGGAAAAATAGTTGTTAATCGGGAGCGAGGAGTGTAGAATATAAGTATTTAATAAATGATTAAGGCAGGTTTAGAGTAATTGGAAATTAACCATGGGCTTGGCCTATATATTTGAATTCAATCCAGAGCGTTAGCGTGGGGATAAATTTACGAATATAAAGGCCCAGCCCATGGTAAAATTTGCAATAACCATGTACCTGCCATGAATTATTTCCATCCTTATATGAATGAAAATTGAATTTTCCATTCTGAAGCGACACAAGAGAAAGCGGAATTCCGGTCTCCATTGCTGTCTATGTCTATGACGTCACAATACACAAATCTTACTTTTTCAAACAGATACAAGTAAAAACTCAAATCGAAAGTAGAATGACATGATTTAGTTAAGATATATTCTTAATCTTCATTTCCTTCTAAAACTAAGACAAACAAAGTTAAGAACATTGTTGTTTTTCATCCCGCTTACTCATATTGCGATACCATTTGCGCATGTGCGAAATATATGGTTATCGAGTATTATACTGGTTGATGATTAACAAGAGCTATGTTAGAATTTACCAATATATTCTAAAAACTTGTCATTAAATATGGCTATGTAGTTGGGAAGGTCCAGGTCTTTTGTTCATAAGGTAAATTGCAGTCACCCCACAAGCAATACGGAAACTCGTTCGATCCTGTATTTTACAGGGCAAATGAACATTGGCAGATCCGGATTTCTTTCGCTGTATTTGATTTTTAATGAAGACAACAGTTGACAAAAATATGTCACTAGTATTTCAAACTGTTGTCCCAGTGTGTAAATATTTTGTCTATTACCAACTGTATAAGTTTCATTTCATTTTATACACAAAATACTCTAAATCCTCAATTTGAGGCTTCCTCAAAATAAAGATGCAGTCCAGTCCTTTTATTTCAGCTTCCGTTATATAGTTGATGTTCTATCAATAAACAACCCTCGCTTTGATGATTTTCTTTATCTTATTTATCCAAAAGGGATATTAAGGATACTACAGATACTTCCACATTGGCCTCGTTCCTCGACCTTCATCTTGAAATTGACAGCAGAGGTACATTATAAACTAAGCTGTATGGCAAACGCGATGACTTCAACATCAACTTCGCTGTAATTCTATCAAATGTATTTTTTTTAAATATTGTGGAGAATTGTTATTTTTAACATTTCACTTCTACCCTATTATCAATTTGTTTGGAACATTCTATGCTAGTTCCAAAAATATCCCCACTAGAACTACTTGCGAGAAAAGAAGTTGTCAAAATGTTCATTCCGTCCAACGTATCAACTGTTTGCATTTTAAAATACTATAACGGCATTGTCGAGACATTAATTACCGGGATAAAAGATGCAAATGTTGCAAAAGTATAACCAGTTATGTTTTGATCAACTCCCACGACGGACACATATCTTTCAACCTATTTTGTACCAACAGTCGACAGAGTATAAAGGGACGACTAATCCCCAATCCCAAATACCAGTAAAATTGGTCTGTTTCCTATTTCAATAATTTAAGAACCTATTCGGATGAATTCAAGCCATGGGACTCTTTTTAGAAATAAGTTTGCAACTCCATTACAGTGGAAGATCCTTTGTGTTAAATACATCGACCCATTTGACCTTACTAGAGGAGGATCACTTTCGGGAATCTAGAGAGCATATTGAAAAAAAAAAAAAAAACAATTACAGCATGCAGGGTACAATGTAGCTGGGTCATTATTACAAAACAGCCAATACACGTACCAAAATTACTTCCAAATATTTTGGTTTGATCTGCACTGATGATACATAAGTTGTCGAAATGTGCCTATGCAGAAAATAAATTACCAGTAATGTTAGTATTTTGTTATTCATGTGTACAAGGTTGACAGAGTGCAGATATGAGTTTTGGCCCGACTGGCGAGATGCTGTTGAATTTAAATCGGTAATTCAGTAGGGTTGGTTGGTATGTAAGACAGGAACTTTTGTCTTAATTTATTCACACAAACTCTTTATACATAGATTTTACTATTGATGCTTTGCCTCTTGAGTACTGGTAACTTTACTTTGGACCACAGTGGTCGTTGTATTTTCTCTATAGCTTCACCTTACTTATATGGTAATATAAATTGTATTGTATTGTACTTAAATAATCACTGTAATCACTGAAATCATTGTATCTAAATTTATATTGATTGTTCAGCTCCTCCTGGGGCGTCTTAATTGACAATAACAAATGTTTGTTTGTTTGTTTGTTTGGTATGTTGACATTATTTAGTACTGCTGAAAGACCCAAGCCATTCTACATAAAGATTGTTTTCCTTTTACATTCCTAGCCCTTTAAATATGTCTAATGTCTCAAGTGAGGCGAGATAAAGGTAAACCTATCTCTGTACAATGAATTATTATAGCAACATTGTGATTATTACAGAAATAGTAATGTCTTTTTAAAACCTTTTTATTTACTTTATTCAAATAAATGCACAATTATTTTTAACACCGAATGCACCATGAAAACATAAAATGAAGATTTTTGAAAATAATATTAGTGTGTTGTAAATTTTAATTATCGAATTACATTATTATTTCTTATAAGGTTAGTCTAATGTATGTTCTTAATTGTCAGCAAGACAGCCAAGTTGTAGGAAGTAAGGAAGTTTTTGGACAAGGACGAAAGTACTGGATTGTTAGTATCACGATAATCTTGACTGACTTCCAAAATAGAGGACGTACAAATAAAAATCATATCATTCCGAAGACCTTGCCCCTCCCAAAAAAGCAATAACTAAAGACAACAAAAAGTCGAAAAGTTCTATTAATAATAATTTCGACAACTTATATCTCCACAGATATCAATCAAACATTTGAATAACCAAAAATCAAAACGTATGGAATAGCCTGATCTAAGTATAGATGTGCTTGCTCTTTGTTGAAGGCCTTATGGTGACTTCAAGGTGAAGAACAACAATAAAAACGTTGTTTCATTTGCTTAATCTTACCATGTGTTTATAGGAATTTTGCCCCATGTACATTTACTTCATATCCCCTTATTTGTTCACTTAGAAGTTTTAGTGATCAAACAATACAGATGGTGAATGGATGTTGAAATGATTTTTGTTTGTCCTTGAACATATAGGAATTATGACTTTATAGTTAAAAATAAATCTTTTGATTTGTTTAAGAAATTAGATTCACCTATTGTAAAGTTTTGGTTAATGTTAAAATGTAAGCTTTTGTATTTTACGAAAGGATATGGAGTAAATAACTAAATACTGAAGTAATTTTGTTTCTGCATATGCCCATTTCGACAACTTAAAGAATAAAAAATAACAGGAAACACCTACACATGACCGAAAAACCAAAGTAAAAAACAAAAGACAAACGTAAACAATGATAGGAACTAGGGACAGCCGGACTTGGTACCGGCCCATTAGCAAAAGCAAGAGTTAGGGTTAAACCGGTTTATGTTTATGTTTATCTGGTTTCCCAGATGACAACGGATCTTTCCCTCTACAACTAAAGTTTGTTTTTCCTCTATCGGATTCGACTTTACTACCGGAGTACACCTGATCTCACCCATGGTTTTTATTGGGTCCGTGTTGTTCATCTGTATGTGTGTCTTCATTTTTCTTTTTTGTCCCGTACTCAAGTGGTGTCCTTGTTTCTTAGTGTGTCTGATTTTGCCATTGTCCATGGATTGTTCGTTCTTTTGATTGACAGTTTGGTTCTCACTTACTTTATGGGTAACAATGTTAATTTACTTTCTGCATATGCGCACCCCGACAACCTACGTCTCATCAGTGCAGATCAAACCTAAACATTTGGAAGTCCTTTAACCGAACAAAGTGTTAAAGCTGAAAAAGACCAAAATAACTAAAAGGATCTAAATCGATAGCCAAAATTTAGCTAAGGACAAAGCTATGCGTGACGGAGATACTCCTTAGTTTTGAAACAAATTTTGTAAAATTTAGATATTGCAATTTTTCAATAAGGTCGGTTTTCGGGACAGCACCAAAGTACTGACTACTGGGTTGGTGAATACTCTCGGGTACTTACAGTCCACCAGCAGAGGCATCGACTCAGTGGTATTAAATAACAAAATACCGAAGTGGCTGTGAATTTACTTTCTGCTTATTTTATCTCTAACACTTTCATGGCGTCAAAAAAGATGGGCACAAAATATTAATCTAAATGACCTTTCTCCAATGTCAATAATTCAGTGTGCAACGCAAAACAAGAGGAAAATCAAACAAGAGTTTCATATATTTTGTATTGTGTGAGTCTCTGGTACATTTTTGTATCTACAGTACAAGCAACAGATCTAATTTGTAATGCAATGGTAGCTTTAACTATACAGATAAAGCCCTACTTGAATTGTCTTGTTGTTTCCTGTACATATGTATCTTGTATACTATTGTTGCACTAAGGTAAACAAACACAATTCACAAACCACGCCTCTTTTGAGGAGAATATACATATGCATATTCATGTGCAGTACATACAAATAATGGTTATCTGCACTGAAGAGCCATTAGTTGTCGAAATGCACATATGCAGAAAGTAAATTCACAGTAACCTCAGTATTTAGTTATATGTTATTTGAGAGGATATTTATTTGAACAAGCTCTCTAACTGCCTAATCAGTGGAGCAGGGACGGAATTTTTTGCGAAAAAAATTTGTATGTTCCTGAAAGGACACTATTTGGGAGTATACAAAGTGGGGAAATATGCCGCACAACCGTATTTTTTATTGTTGGAAAAAGGTGGTACATGTCATCTTTTCAAATAAGAATCTTTATGAAACTTCTGAGTGACAGCATTTGCAGTTAAGGGAGTTCCTATGGAAATTTGCATTGTGGCTATTTACTAGAGTGCAACCTATACAGGATATTGATTTAGGCCATGCCCGCTTCCGGTACACGGACACACATAAATCCCCAAAATATTCATTTTTAGATTATATTTTCCATAAAATAAAGTTGTTTAATGTATTTCAAGACAAAAGCAATGTATAATTAGTCTTTAGATATCAAATGCATTTGTATTTGGCACGAAACAGACCGAAATACTTGCCAAAGGCTCTGCTTCTAAGCTTCTAATTCCCTCCATCGTAGTTTTGTCCTTAGCTATATTTGATATTACTGATTATTCGGATTTCGTTTGGTTTTATGCATTTTTAACATTTTTTGAAATTATGGATTTCCTTTGTTTGAGTTCTAGTACTGCTGATGAGGAATTAATTTCCGAAATGGCCATACAGCTCATTAAAATTATTGCAGTTGAAATTAACATGTGTTATGGTCTTCATTTACTCCATATCCTCTCGTAAATTTTTTTTTGTACAAATACAGTTGATATTTAAAGACACTAACTATATATTGTCTATATATATGTACATTACATGGATTTTATTTTACTTTTGATTAATTGTTCTGCATTTCTGATAAATGTCCCTCTTTGTTAAATCTTATGAACAAACATTATTCTTATTCTTCCACCGTTGTCATTTTTATATGAGCAAGAGAGAGTCCCGCTTAGAGGCCATATAGAGCAATTCAAATGTCAAATCATATGATCAATTGCAAAATATCGAAGGTACTGAAAAAAGTTATACATATGGCCATTTTGACATGTTATTTCTCTTCAGTGCAGATCAAATAATCATAAACCGCAAAATGTATTAAAGTCGAACGAGATCATGTAAATGGGGGTAAATGTCAAGGAGACAGTATCTCAACTCCAGGTTAAAACGACCCAAAACAAGAATCTAGGGGTCACCGTACGGTTTTTAGCACAGTGAGGAACCTCACATCATATACATGTTTAGGAAGACCTAAATTTCCTCAAAAAGTGAAAAAAAAATAAATCACATCAAATAACCCAAATATCAAGAAGCTATACTTCTATAAGAATTAAGATAAGGACAAGCCGATGACCAACATATCCCTGACAGATCAGAGCTTATCATTATACTAAAAAAATGTCTATATTTTAAATATTTGGGGATAAGTATAGCAGACGGAGTACAGGTTTCGATTTCATATTGAGAATGAGGTATGGCATATATAGCGGTAATCAAAATTTAATCAACATTTTATTGGCTTAGTAACAAAAAAGACACACCTGTAATACTACTTCATCCTTCTTAGGTACACCGCACAATACTTCCGTATCTAGGGACACCCAGGTATGTCGGATTTAACCAATCAGAATTACAAAAGTTAAAAAAAAACAATGTAATGCATAAATATAATAAAAGACATAAAATGCAAGGGCATAGAAATTCTATTATCAAGTTAATCATAACAACTTTCAAGAAACATGTAAGCTTCTCACCTGACTTTTTGAATACGGTCTCTGTTTTAGTGCATTTAAAGTTTATGGTTTACATGTAGTAACAATTTGAAATAAAAATATTAGAAACAAAGTAGATATTTACAAACAGAGCATGTTAAGAACTGCAATGATCATGGCTACCTTGTTGAATTTTAAATTACTCTTTTTAATTCTATTTATACAAATTGACTTAAAAAGGTACTTAGTTTTATTTTGGTTAATTACTGATGTATTTTTTTCTTTCGTTCTCTAGATATCGGTAATTTACTTTGTGAAATTAATATTTTATTGTAATGTTTTCAGGAAACTAACAGACCTTATGTACTATACCCGAGTAAACACACATTAAGTGATGCAGTTGTTAACTTTTTAAAAATTTTGATAATTTGAATGACTTTAAAATATATATTGCTTTTAAATCAAATTACCACAATATCAAATTTTGTGCACTTTATCAGAGACTATTATTAGTTGTCTCTGATTTTATTATTCTGACCATTTATGTAAAGATAAAAAAGTAAAAAAATTCTGAAGTATACAGCGAGTACAGTTACAAGTGGTAAAAACTGACAAAATGTTATAATGAAATTTAGTATACCGATTGAAACTGGTTTTGTGCATTTTAATATTTCTTTATAAAGGATTTAATTTAATGTTAAAAGAAATTTGTAATTGTTTGTTTATTTATTATCACTTAACATTCAATCAAAGCAGATAACGATCCTATTAACACAACATTTTTCAGCTAAAGATTTGCATCTTCAAAGTCTATCAACCTATTAACGACATGTTACCTTTGTTAAACTCTACAGGTAAATAATAGGTAAAAACAGGTGCTTGTCAATATTGACGTATTAAAGATGGAGTCGTAACCGGATTTGGGGAGATAGAAATATCCGTGTTCCGGAACCTGTATATGCATTCAAAGAAAAAAGTTTAAAGTAAAAATGAAGAGTCGACAAATTTTAAAGAAGAATTTTTATAGTATATAGTTACAAGACAGGACAAAATTATTTTGAGAGATTTACAGGTAAGGCATTTTTCCCATTAATTACAACAAATAAGACTAAGGTATGACAGGGAAAACATGGTCTGCATGTATATTTCTTATTTCGTGTAAATATTTATTTGATTTGAGATTAATTTTTGTAAGATTAGTTTGTTTTCACTTAGAATTGTTTATACTAAGCAAACAACAATTGCTTTCCAAATTTTTAGCTTCTTAATTTTTTAAATTGATAATACAAAATGTTTAAGTTAAACAACGCGTTATTTGATAGAATTTGAAATTATTCCCAATTTGTTTTTTTTTAATTTTTATTTTTGGTTATTGAGTATCATTTTGTGAGAGATTTAAAGCTCTTCTGATTTAATATTTTCCGGACTGTTTTATACATATTATGTATGTCAACTGTAAAAATTACAACTCTACATATTCGAGTTCTGATAAAACTTACAAATATATAGGGCAATTAAATTGTATTAAATAACATAATACCGAAGTTGCTGTTAATTTGGATTCTGCATATGCGCATTTCGACAACATATGTCTCTTCAGTGCAGATAAAATCAAAATATTAGAAATCCATATACGAAATATGTGTAAACATTGAGAGAATACAAATTACCAATATGATCTAAATGACTTTTGAATTTTACAATTTATCATACATTTGTTATTGTGAGTAAAACAGAATACTAGTATATATCGAAAAGTGGTGTAACAAAAAGCACCGATTTATACTTTATTTGAATAATTATGAAAATTGTGTCACATATTAATAAATTTTCTTTTTTTATATATATATATACAAATAAAGCAGTTTCATTTTTAATTCGATAACCTCTTTTTTAATATAAAGCAATCTTTTTACAGCTTACTCTTTCAGATCTTGTAGTATTAACTGCTTTATTTTTTAATTATTTTATTTTTGGTATTTGGAACCATGCGTTTCTTTTGCGCCCTTTTTGTTTTCCTGACCCAGGCTTCCAAAAAGTGGATAATTCAAGGTATTTTTTGTTATTTTTATTTGAATTCTGGTCGAATTTTGCACTTTGGAGAAAAAAAATCTCCAGAATAGGTTGGGGTCGGGTGTACCAATGACCCATTTTGTATAAATAGTGAAATCTCAAGAAACACTAAATTTAGGTTGTCTTCTGTTACAAATATTTTCAAGACTTATGCATTTTATATGTATTGTTATAATGGCCGAAGGCAACAATGTTTATAACACTACGATAGTTATTAATTACATAAAACATAGGAAATAAAATTATTGATGTCCATGAGAAATTGATGTCTAATAAAAATTTCTAACTAATAGATGTAATTCACCTCACCTCACCTGTCCTACACATGCATGTTGGTACACAAGGTCCAGATATAATATCTCCATCCCTTTCTTTTTTTGTTACTATCCTTGCTGGCGCATTTTTCCACCCCAGTTGTTATCTGTCTTGTTCAGTTTGTTTAAGGTACGTCAATTTTGCGCTTTCCTTCTTTGTGCCATACAACTTCGGTAGTAGAAATCCTTTTGGTATCCATACTTAGTACACGACCTATCCACTTTACCGGACTATGATTCTGCCTACCTTAATTAGATGTTTCTGTTCTCCTTTGAAGGTCCTTGCCCGACTATGATGCTGTCTACCTTAATAAGATGTTTCTGTTCTCCTTTGAAGGTCCTTGCCCGACTATGATGCTGACTACCTTAATTAGATGTTTCTGCTCTCCTTTGAAGGCCCTTGCCCTACTATGACGCTGCCTACCTTAATTAGATGTTTCTGTTCTCCTTTGAAGGCCCTTGCCCGACTATGATGCTACCTACCTTAATTAGATGTTTCTGTTCTCCTTTGAAGGTTCTTGCCCGACTATGATGCTGCCTACCTTAATTAGATGTTTCTGTTCACCTTTGAAGGTCCTTGCCCGACTATGATACTGCCTACCTTAATTAGATGTTTGTGTTCACCTTTGAAGGTCCTTGCCTGACTATGACGCTGCCTACCTTAATTAGATGTTTCTGTTCACCTTTGAAGGTCCTTGCCCGACTATGA
>MJUU01072532.1:194902-209773 GCA_002080025.1 Modiolus philippinarum
AAAATGCTTTATTCCAATAAAATATTTGTTGAAGACTAAAGCATGTTAAACGAAGGTAGTAAAATATGGTGTATATTTACTTGGAATATTTTGAAGTGAAACATATTTATTTTAGGAGAAAATTTAATACACAATATATCCACGGCATATGAAGACTATACATACCAAGCTGTTAGTTCAGAAAGACCCAGTGCCAGACTAGTCAGTAATGTTTTATTCAGACAAAACTCAAGTTTAAATACAGGAGGTTCCTACAATAACAGGACAGCATTATTTGCTTATTTTGGTGAGTTATGTACTTGTATATTGTAACACTTTCATCTTCAAAGAATGAATATTGTATGAATATTGCCAATTGCCCTGCAACTGATTTAGGGGGTTGGCGGGACCAACAGTAAAACAATAAAGGAATATGGAACAAGTAGCTCCAGAGAAGATTTTTGATTGCTTTCAATAGGGCCCAATGTTATACTGTATTCCCAGCTGATAGCAATCTTCGATGAGGTACGAACCTCCCGAATACCATTTTCTAAAAGTGATTATCGAATGACAATAATAACTTAATATTGTTGTGATGGGACAAATAGCTTAACAGAAAAAGATCTTTTAATATGTTTTCCATCGGGTCTAAAGTTGAACAATGGTTTTTCCACAGGCGACCTTCTTTGGCTGCGGAGCTGCAAGATAACATTTCTTGGGGCCAAACCAATGACAATTGCAACCATGTCTAGTGTAAATTGACACAGAATGGAGAAAATCTTTGAGAGAGGTTTAAGACTGACGGACAGCCATTGGACGTCAAATTATTGCCGATTTAAAAATTAACAGATCTTTTTTTTGAAAATGATTAAAATAATATTTAAATTTCTCAGCTGATTCAGCAAAATAATTTTTAGTTTGTAATAACATGCCTGATTACCTGTAATAACCTATATCAACTTCCTTGTGGGTAAGGTAACACATTTCAATGTTGATTTATAACCATGATTTTTTTATTGTGATAAATTTTCTTTTCTAATTAATATTGATCAATATTAACAAGGTTAACGCAAAGGAGACAAGATACACATTAAGTTAAGATCGAGAAGAGATATAAAAATGAAAATTCATTCAGTATGCAATCAAGTGAGTCTAAACAACATTGAATTGCAAGCCCCTCTTGATCTTGTAGTAGTGATTAAAGTATGAAAATACACTTGTGTGTCTACATGTTTGAAGTTTTTTACTGCTTCCTAAAGTTCATGGGTTCACAAATTCTACTTTTGGTTTAAAAAAAGAAATGGGAAGACAATAATCTTTATTGCATCCAAAGTTCCCTTTGTTTTTGTGTGTCTTTATTTGTGTTTAGTTATCTCTATATTCTTTTGTTTAGTGTTAGTTTTTGTTATAAAAGAAACAAAATTCTCACCACATTGCAAGGTGTCCTCTTTAGTTTGTTGTTTTAAACCCCGGGTTTTAAACAATCTACATGTAAATGATTGAAGCTTTAAAGGCAAACATCGCAAATAAACATGTCCGGCTGTTTTGAGTTCCTGTAGTTGTTTTCGCTTGTCTTTTTTCAGGTTTGTACTTTCATGTGCACATTGTAGACGTTTCCTGTTATTTGTTTTTATTCAACAGATATGTATTGAAATTCCATCATACATTTTATTATCAAAATTATTCAGACAATAGACAATAGAGATGCCTGAATTTTCCCAAAACATGACACCCATTTTAATGCATTAGTCATCAAGATTTTAAATTTCATGGAAACCCATTTTATTTGTTTTACACGTTCATGTAAGGATTTTATTCATTAAAAATACATCTATATGTCATGTAACCACACATAATGGTTTGTTGGTTGTAATTAGTAGTCAGGGATGTGTATAAATGGAATATTATGCATAAAGCCTTCTACCTTTCGAGATAAATAACAAAATGCCGAGTTCACTGTAAATTTAAATTCTGCATATGCGCATTTCGACAACTTATGTCTCTTCAGTGCAGATCAAATCAAAACATTTGGAAATCCATAAACTGAAATATGTGTCAGGGATAAACCTACCCACGACCCCCAAAATTTTGCCTGGGCTACTAAAAATTTTGAACCAGTAGCCCAGCTGGCTTGTTAGACACATACTACTTGGCTAGATAAATAAACAGATGGGCTACCAACTTCCATTAGGCCTAGCTGGCTATATTGACTCAGACATAAAGGTTCACCACTGTGTGTAAACGCTGATAAAGATCAACTTATCAATAGGATCTTAAAAGGAAAACCAAAAAATCAGCTAAGGACAGAGCTATGCAAGAGGGAGATACTCCTCAAATTTTAAGAAAATTTTCTGAAATTTAGATATTGCATGTTTTTAAATAAAATCGGTTTCCGGGCCATCACCAAATACGAATTATAAGAGTTCTATCTCCAAAACATAACCAGTATTCAAAATCTGTTGAATCATTGTCTAATAATTCGGGGCTTTATTGTGCGAGTTCTTAACATGTGAAACACATTGATACCTGCTGAGATTTTTAATTTTTTTTCTTCATTTTTAAACTTACTTGTCTTAGGGTCATATAAAACCAACAAACTCATTCTGTCTGCCTGTTAATCGTTATAATAAAAACATAATCATCTCTGAAAACACTTCTACAACCTTCAATCAGCATATGTACTTTTTCTGAGTTCCTTTTGTTATTTACATTTGTCTTTTGTTGTTTTTTATGTGATTTCTGATGTGACCAATGGTTTTTATTCGGTTCGTGTTGTTCATCTGAATGTGTGTCTTCGTGTTTCTTTTTTTGTCCTGTCCTCAAGTGGTGTCCTTGTTTCTTAGTGTTTCCAATGTTGCCATTTTCCATTGATTGTTCGGCTCTCACTGCAGCTCCCTTGTAAATTGTAATTTTCGTCAATTGCAGGCGTTTACTGTGAATATTGGCAAGTTGTGCTAAGAAAGATAACTCTACTCCTATTACATGTATTAGTTGAATTTCGATATCAAAACGAAAGTCATTCAAGTATAGCAATTAAACGTTGAGTTCGTATACATTTGCGTTAGATTACAAAAAGGACAAAAATGTAGCAAGACTGAATTGTTTGTTACAATTGCCCGTCTTCTTTCTCAAACTTAAAAATTATTCACTAAGAACTGTGTGAGCAAATTAACTTGGCCTGGTCCTTGGTCAAGATAATGGCAACGTTTTTGTTCTTTATTTGTTAAAACGAAATGCGGTCTAAACTAAGCTTGTCTTCGTTCTTTGATTATCCCTTTATTCGCCCTCTAATTTTTTCGCTCGTCTTTTTTTAGGTCAACTCGTTTCATTTGAAGTGACAGACACAGATGATACGACATGCCCTATAGAACTGCTAGAAATTCCAGTTCCAAAATGTGATCCTGATTTTGATGTCTCCTGTACTGGAACAAAAAAGATGCCATATGAACGAATAAAATATAATAAGAATACTGGACAGTCACCGAACACTCCCAGACAGCAGGTAAGTACGTTTAAAGCACGACAAACAATATCAAATTTTGAGAAAAGTTGAACTTTTACCATGTATTTGTGGAGATTTTATGCTTTTACTCCATAGACTTCCATTGTCAATCTGAGACATGGTAAACAGCTAAATTTTCATCTGTACTTAATCCGGATTCAGTGGAAATATTTACTGCCATCAAATTTTGGAGAAATTTATTGCTTATAAAGGTGGCGCTCGGTTGGAGGGTTCGGAGTGTTCTAAACTAATGGAACACCCAGAACTGACAATAAGACAGAATGGAACAATGTTCGGAACAGGTTCCATCTGCGCCGAAAAAAAGGTGGTGCAGACAGAATTCAATATGGCGACCAAAATAATAATTTGAGAACAACAAACTATTTTAACAGTTTTTGAGGGGAAAATGTGCTGGATTTTTGCAAATGATACAAACGAACAACATATACATGCCAGACAAATTTTTCTCTGAGGTTCTTTCGAGAAATTATTGATTAACAACTGGTCATAAACTGTCTTTAAAAGTTATATTATTCAATGTATGACAACGAAAAAAAAAATGCTTATTAGTCAAGTAAAATTTAAAAAATATAAATAGTTTTGACAAAATTATTCTTGTGTGTTCCTTATCGTTCGATTGGTCGCTGGAACTGGAACTGAAAGAACATTTGCAGAACTGCCCAGCCAAGCGCACCCTAACAAAAACTGAAATTAGAAGGTGTGATATTAGAATGTTAATACATTTTATTATTAGTCTAATTGAATTATTAACCGATCAATATGGCATTTCAAGCACCGAATATTTTACTTTGAATCAATTATAGAGAAATATTTATTTATCGCTAATTTGTATGAATTTCCTTTGATGTACAGAGACTGATAGTGTCAGTATAACCGAACTGGACATTATCACGAAATTATTAGGTCACTGTGAAGGCGTTACGTGCGGGTTGCTATGCCCCCTGTGGGCCCTTGATTTGGCAAATAAAATTCTGTATTCTGTATATTCTGTATTCTGTATGCTGACGTCATGTTTTGTACTATTTGTCGTGTTCATACGCGTAAGACATTCAATGAAGAATGCATTTAAATCATTGCAATAAACAATAGATGAACTTTGCTTAAATAGAAATTTTGGTTTGTTTCAATTCATTTCAGAGTTCTTTTTATCATTTTGTGAATTACTGATAAAAGAAATATAGGAAAGTTTGTTTTTGATACGGACTTTATCACGGCGTAACGCATCAAGCTCGCCCTAACGGGCTCACTTGATACTGACCGTGATAAAGTCCGTATCAAAAACAAAATGTCATATATTCCATATATATTCTTGATAAGTATAATGCTAAAAATGTTCATATGTATGCATATTTGCACATTAAATAAATTGCCTTTAAACTTTTTCCCTATTAAGGGTACTTGCTTTCGTGTTTACATTATATCAATTTAAAGTTTATTTTTACTGATTAATTCGTTAGTTTTCAGTATGTCAATAAACAATGAAGATAAATGATGTGTTGCTGATTTCAAAATTCAAGTATAGCTCTATACCATAATGATATTCACTGTTTCTCTTCATTACAAAGCTAAAAAAAATATTTTCAGGTGAATGGAGCAACAAGTTTTATTGATGGTAGTTTTGTGTATGGACCAAGTGTGGTCAGAACCAACTTCTTACGGCAAGATAAAACTGGACACCTGGCATCCGGAGATAGCTGGGGAAAATATCCAGAAATCAACCATGTTAGAATGCCCTATGTTATGTTTCCATCGGTAAATGGAGGAATGAGCCATATAGACAAGCTTTGGAGTAAGTATATTGATCGAACTTATGTCTTTACTATACCGATAAAATATTTATGTCGCCCCAGACGTAGTCGGGACGACATATTGTTTTTGGTCCGTTTCTATACTATTATTATTATTCATTATTATTGTTTCTTTCTTCCACCTCTTTTTGGCCGGCTTATATCTCAATGATGCCAGGACAGAAATCATTTATATTTGGTACAAAGTTGGATCACTACCTGGAGGGTTGCATGGGAGAATTTTTTTTTCAAAGCGACCGCCATTTTGGCTACCAAAATACGAAAAATTCGAAATTCGTCCAGTTTTAGCAAAAATTGAAATTTTCTCAGTTATGCCTCAACAGAATTAATTCATATTTGGTACAAAGTTGGATCACTATCTGGAGGGATGTATACAAGGAATTTTTTTTTCAACATGGCCGCCTTTTCCAAGATGGCCGCCAAAATACGTGAAAATTTCAACTTTGTCGGATTTCAAGGAAATTTGATTTCTAGGTAGATTTTGATGCCGCGAACAAGCTGGAATCATCGAATTGGCTGTCAGGGGCGATATCAGCTATTGCTTGCAATTGCAAATCTAGTTTAAATTACAATGTGTACATGTATAAGAAGAATCCGAATCTCAGTAAACACATTTAATACAGAAAAGTTTTCATTAAAGTCATTACAGAAGAGCTCTGGTGAAAATAAAGACTACCTTTTCTTATTACAAGAATATTGTAGAGCATTCAGCTTATGCTTTTTTTATGACATATCATAGCCATTTTGGAAATTGCTGGTAAGCGTAGACGTTATTGAGGCATGAAATTTGTGAAAGCATGGATGTAACATTTCTCAACATCTAGCAATGAATTCATCTCAAACCGGTTGCTAAGGACCCTCTTGATCTCACTGTGAGGTAAGAGTAAAGCTAATTATTGAAGGCCTCACTGTGACTTCAAGATAAAAAACACCAATAAAAGGGTTGTGCCATTGTTTGGTTTTGACAAGTTGTTGAAGCTACTTTGTTTCATTAGCATTTACTAAATATCTTTTCATTGTTTATGAAATAAAAGGTGAGTAAGCTAGTGTTCCATCTGTATTCAAATGAAAGTAAATGCTAGGGAATGTGTTTTGGATAGTGAATGAAAGGATATGGAGTAAATGCACATGAGACAAAGTCTCTACAAATACAGATCAACACATGTAAAATTAAGCAAAGGAACAACGCTTTAATTGTTGTTCTTCATCTTGAAGTCACCATGGAATGCAAATTTTTACTTTAAAACAGAAGAATAGCAGTTTAAAAAAATACATATGGTTCGACTATATTGTACACAGATTAACGTACATTTCTGGTATTTTTTTACCAAAGTTTTTTGATATTTTCTATTTTATTTTCAGAAATGGGAGATAATCATGTACATGAAAATCCCGCCATTTTATCACTTGGTATCCTGTTCTTCAGGTGGCATAATTATCTTGCTACACAGTTTCACCAGGATCATCCCGATTGGTATTACAGGAAGGTGTTCTATAACTCCAGGAGGAGAGTCATTGCTTCACTACAGGTATTCATATAAAACATACTAGGTATCGGTTATGAAATTTAATTTGAGCTGTAACCTTTCTAATTACCAAAATGTTACAATTCATTAGAGAAACGTTTTAAAATACAAATGCATGTGTCCATGTATTTTGCTAGTATTTTTTGTTATAAAAAGCATTTTTCTTTAAACCATTTATCTAACAACAAATCTATAAAAAAACAAACCTGTGAGTGTAAACGATGAATGGGTTACTTCTTTGAAATATATCAAAAATTAAAATATAAATATAAATAATATATGAAAAAGTGACAGAAAATTAATTTTTTTTGGGACGTTAAGTTTGATGGTTGGTACGACACTCAAATCCTTCATATTCCAAACTATTATTTTGTTTTTGTGCTTTCAGAAAATAATTATGTATGACTGGTTGCCAGATCTACTCGGAATCGACGTTAAACCGTATAGTGGTAAGACTAAACCACTTTTTAGCTCACCTGGCTATGCCAGGGTGAGCTTTTACCATCAATTGTCGCCCGTCGTCCGACCGTCCGTCGTAAACTTTTCTTTAAAAATCTTCTCCTCTGAAACCACTGGGCCAATTTAATCCAAACTTGGCCTGGGTCATCACTAGGGTATGTAGTTTAAAAAATGTGTTCGGTTAGTCCGAGGGCCAAACAACATGGCCGCTGTTACTTAAAATAGAACATAGGGGTTAATTCATGTTTTTGGCAAATAACTCGAAAAAAGTTGCAGATATCAAAAATCTGACATGGAGTAAAATTGTTCAGAATACCAAGATCTATCTGCTATGCAATTTTGAAGAAAATCTGAAAACCCGTCTTAGAGTTATAGCCATTTTTCCGTGAATTTTTCAAAATTTATGCAGTTTTAGCTCACCTGGCCTAAAAAGCCATGTGAGCTGTTGCCATCACTATGTGTCCGTCGTCCGTCCGTCCGTCAACAATTACAAACATCTTCTCCTCTGAAACCGCTTAGCCAAATTAAACCAAACTTGGCCTGAATCATCATCTGGGTATGGCTTCTCAAACTGATGTTCAGTTTGTCCCTATGTCGAACAACATGGCCGCCATTGCAAAAAATAGAACATAGGGGTAAATTGCAGTTTTTGGCTAATAACTTGAAAACCGTTAGAGATATAAAAAATCTGACAGGGAGTAAAAATGATCAAGATCTACCCACTGTGCAATTTTGAAGAAAATCTGAAAATCTGAGTTATTGCCCTTTTTCACCGAATTTTTAAAATTTTCGTATTTTTCAGCTTTTATTTCCAAAACTATTGTCCGATTTCAATGAAATTTGGTTTCCAAATAGATATTGATGTTGCGACTTCAAAACCGGTGTTGGAAATTGTTTGTTGACCGCCATTTTCAAAATGGCCGCCAAAAAAAGGCGTGAAAATTCAACATTGTCCGATTTCAATGACATTTGGTTTCCAAATTGGTCTTGATGTCGTAACTTCAAAACTGATGTTAAAAATTGTTCGTTGATCGCCATTTATAAAATGGCTGCCAAAAAGGCGGGAAAATTCAACATTGTCCGATTTCAATGAAATTTGTTTTCCAAGTAGATATTGATGTTGCGACTTCAAAACCGATGTTGAAAATTGTTTGTTGACTGCCATTTACAAAATGACATCTCGGCTTCAAAACTGGTGTCGAAAGTGGTCCTTAGCAAGAAGGTTTTTTGTCAAAAAAGCCCAACAAAGAAATATAGTAAAACATGATCAGACTTTATAAACAGGTCAAGTTATTGGAGGTGTTTGAGCTACGAAAGTTTGAGAAACTGAAGATCAACTGTATAACTTACATTGTTACCTTGATTGTGGCAACTGAAAGCCAGGCGAGCGATACAGGCTCCTGGGAGCCTCTGGTTTTATTTTTATTTCAAAAACTGCAACAGATAGAGGTGAAGTGTAAATTGGAAAAATGTTCAGCATATCAAGATCTAAATGCTGTGAAATTTTGAAGAAAATCCAAAGGCCTGTTTAGGAGTTATTGATGGATTTTCACCAATTTTTTTTCAATGCCATATGGTTTATTGGTTATTTCCCGTTAAATTCTGTGTTCAAATCTTCTTTGGTTAACTTTTTTCTTTTAAGCTTTAGAGAAATTCCCTGCTATAGCTTTGTTAAAACAATTATTTTTATTTAAAATTAAGAGCAAAAACAGTGTTTTTGTACAAATTTTTACTATTTTTTGCAAAAACACTTTTTTAATCTTTACCTTATTATATGTTACAATTATTTTTGTATATAAGATATTTAGTCTTACATGAATGTATTTGAATGGGCTTTGCTGACATGAATTAACAAGTAGTAGCCTGCATAATTTTTTTGTTAGATAAAGCCTTTAATGATCAAGTGACGACATTAACCTTGAGAACCACAGATGGACTTGATTACTACATGGCATGTATGATGCTATGAGGTGCTGACTAAGTATTGTGACTTTGGTGCATATATATCATCCAACATGGCCATCTGCGGGGAACGTAATTTATTACTGGACTGTATGGAAAGAGCACATAAAGAATTTTTAATCTGAAACAACTTTGTTAGTTAGAATAAAACTTAATCACAATGCATCTTAGATGGTCCCCTTCAAAACAGATGTCCCTCAACTGTCTGCACCTTATGCAAATTGGCTGCCAATGGGAAACATAGTTTAATATTGGAGTACATTCAAAGATCTTCTTTAAAACCATTTGGCCAATTGGAAATAAACTTTGGCACAACACTTAATTTTCTTTACAATTGTGTCCTGCAGATCCATCCCTTATCCAAGAGGGCAGGCAATAGGAAAAATAGTTTGATCATATAACAAAAATGTTTGTTTACTTAGTTTGAAAATGAGACCCTTTAACATAGAAGTTTATTTGAATTTATGTATTGACCATGGTCTAGGTGAGCGATACAGGCTCTTGAGAGCCTCTTGTTTTATTTATATCTACCAAAGGTCTGAATACGTTTAATTTTGTTATTGATAATCTACATTTAAAAGATAAAATTAAAAAAAAAAGTATCTCAGTGTAGCTGTTGTTGATTTAGGTTTCTCTTTAATAATCAATGAAAGGGAATGGAATACATGCACATCAGACATATTTTTTTACATAAACATGATAAATCCAAGAAATTGAACAACGTTTTTATTGTTTTCGTCATTTTGAAGTCACTATGAGGTATTCAAGAATGAGCTTTGCTAATACTTCATTTTAACTTGCACTATCTAAATTATCAAAATTTTGTTTAAAACTAAGGAGTATCTCCCTCATGCATAGCTCTGTCCTTGGCTGAATTTTGGCTTTTCTAGTTAGACCCTTTTGTTTATTTGTTCTCTTATCAGCGTTTTTGGGTTTATGGACTTCCAAAAGGTTTGGTTTTAATCTGCACTGATGAGACATATGTTGTCGAGATGCGCATATGCAGAAAATAAATTAACAGTAACTTCGGTATTTTGTTATTTAATTTCAAGACGGCCACTACCAACGCTTCAAAGGAATTCATTATCTCTGTTTAATTTACTATGCATTATAAACAAAGGGTAAATGTTATGCACAATATGACGTTTTCACCTAGTGTACGGGAGATAACTCTGTTTTGCACATTAATAATTTGAATAATTAAAAAAAAGCATATGAACAAAACTATAAAGTTTTAATCACAAACAAATGATAATAAAATATTGTATCGCAAAGGAACAAATAGCAATTTTTTTCTACAGTAACAACCTTAAATCCAGTAATATGTAAAAAGTAATGTATACAGAGTAAATGAAGCAAAATTTGCAACCAAGTCTTCTCGTTATGGTGAATGAAAGGATATGGAGTAAATGCACATGAGACAAAGCCTCTACAAATACACGGTAAGTTCAAATATTAAACTGTCCGTAGATGATTTTGGCTTTCCTTTTTAGATCCTATTGGAATTGTGTTCTCTATCATCTTTTAAACATAATTCGGTTTATGGATTTACAAATGTTTCGATATGATCTTAATTGAAGAGACATAAGTTGTCGAAATGCGCATATGCAGAAACTAAATTCACAGTTACTTCGGTATTTAGTTATTTCCACCAAAACATGAAACTAAACAAAACGTACAGTTTCTTTTTTGTTGAATAATTCTTAATACATCTTCAACACAAATTAAAGACGCGTGACTTATACAGTGACTTTTTAGAGCAAAAACACTGTCCCAAAAGCTGCTAAACCAGGGATTTGTTCAGCCTTTTTTACTTTCATCCCTTCAGAAATTCTATGGCCGTCACCATGATATCATTGACAGATATGACGTGTCTGTGTCCCAAATGAAAACGGACATTTTCAGCTAGATTTCACGCCTTCACGGATTTGACATTACCGGATTTGACTCAACCCTGGATTGACTCACTGNTAGTGTGACGGGTACCCTTCCGGAGCACCTGATGTCACTCCCGGTTTTCATGGGAGGTCACACTATGAATGCCTTAGTTCTTAATGTTATCTTTTTATTTCCATGCTTGTAGCTGTCTCACGTCCTTGTTTTGTCTCTTTTTATCTGTTACCGTTTTTGCCATGTCTTTGGACTTCGATTTTTGTAGTCATCGCTTCCCTTGTTCCTTCGGTATTCTACTGCCGTTGTTTGCTTCGATAAATTGAAGCATGTTCATGTTTGTTGGTCAACTGAATGCAATGAAATATATTTAAACCAAATTTTTCACACTAACTTTCTTCTTTTTGATATGCGACGAAAATGCTTGAAAATACCTTTTCCAATATGAAAAAACCTGTCTTGTATTTGTGAATAACGTCTTTATGCTGTCACTGAAAATGTTAAAAGGATTATTTTTTTTTACTTTGTAGGATACAGATATACTTTAGAACCAGGGATCTCCTCTGTATTTAATGTTGTCACGGAAAATGTTATAAGGATTATTTTTTTTGTTTTATAGGATACAGATCTACATTAGAACCAGGGATCTCTTCTGTATTTGATGCAGCAGCTATTAAATATATTATGACACTGATACCATCTGCTATTACTAGAAGGTTTGTTTAGGCTTTGTTTACCCCATCAAATAAAAACAATACCTTTTGTAATGAGTATTTCTTTTTTGACTACTTTAAGGTGAAGGCTTTCCCAATTGTTTGGTTTTAATGCTTCTTATTAGATGTTACACCTTGAAACACGGATATAACGAAATTTACCGTTTATTATGCATCTTAGGTATCTATTGTATTTATTTCACTTCAGATATAAGTTTAGAAAATATGCTTCTTATGCTTATATACATGAATAATTTTTTGACCTGTGCCTTTTTAAATATTTTTTTGTTATGGATGGTCATTTCTGAAAACGATTTGTTCTCTTCAGCATGACATGTACTCTAAGATTGTGTAAAAAAATCTCATACGTGTTATTCTTTTTAACAGTACCTCTAAGAGAAACAAATATGCAAGAACTGCAATGCTCAAAGATTGTGTAATTTATTTTGAGTTTATTTGTATTTAAGGAGAAATAACTGTGGATCTATAAAGTGGAGAAACTACAATGCTCACAGATTGTGTAATTCATTTTTTGATTCGCAGGTTTGTATGATATACATTTTTATGACAACGAAATCTTGTCTTGTTAAAATTCTCTTGTTTAATACTTACATCTGAGTTATTAATATAGTAATACGAAAAACTATATGTAATACTATAGGGTTATTGCATGAATATTGGGGAATATTGTCCCGAGTATAATTTCATATTACACAATATATATTCTACGAGGGATGATATTCCCCAATATTCATGCAATAACCCTTTTATTGTATAGCAAAGCTAAAATTTCGGTTAATAGGGGGGATTTTTGTTGCCAATGACGTCATAAAAATTAAGTCATATTGCACTAGTGGAGTATGGAAATTTATTGTACGCTTACTTTGGTTGCTTCCTTAGGGAAATATCATTTGCTCTACAATTAAACAAAATACTGTATTTGCTGTTTGAAAATAAAACACTATTGAAATACAAAAACATCTTCTAAATAAGCCGAAATAAAACACAAATACAGTAATGAGGCTGATAATAGCGCCTGTATATTTTTTACATTTGTCACAACAGTTACGTATCTAAATAACAAACACCGAACTTACTGTTAATTAATTTAATTTTTGCACATGCATTGTTCTAAATGAACAAAGGACATCTACAAGTAATTGTGTGTAATATGTTGTAATTGTGCAAAATATTTACATGTGAATTATTACTGAAATAACGATTCAATTTACAGAATATTTTGTTGAGTCGAGAGGACGGTGTAGAAGAAATGCTTAGAGGCATGGTGTCACAGTATGCCGAGAGAGAAGATATGAATATTATTGAGGATATACAAAGTAAGAATTAACATATTCAAAAATAGTTGGAAAGAATAACACAAAGAAAAGCTTCATTTCATCTTCATGGAGGAGTGAACAATACGGGACTTTTGGGTCGTGTTGACTCCGGAAAAAATCTATCATTATACGAAAAAAAATATATCAATACCTTGTGAGGGAATCACTACTTAATCAACACTTTTGAGCTAAGCGTGATTAATATTTAATATATCTGCAGCGCTTCAGATTATTTTTTTCTTGTCAATTAGAATTAGGTTAAATAATTGTTATATAGGAAAATTATAAGTTCACTTCGATTTCATAAATAGCTTTTTAGATGGTATATATTTATTTCAATAGGTCAGGAATCGAGTTAGCCTTCTCACTAGTATTTGAGGAGATCGTTTCCACTTCAAATTACAGGATAGTTCCTATCTCGAAAGTCCCATATAAATTCATGATGTTTCATTGTGGATATATAAAAATCATCGACTTGAGACCAGATCTTTTCATGGAATTTCGATACCACATAGACATAGGTCAATTCCAAAAGGACGAAATAACCAAGAATAGTCGAATTTTGATCCGTAAATGGCTGAGGTCAGACAAGAACCAAGATCATGTGCAATATTATTAAATGCATTTTTTCCATACATTAAAACTTAAACTCGCCTAACAAACTCATAAAACCTTTAAATCGTCTAATTTATAAGGATTATAATTACGGTATTGTCGTCAAGTCATTACGTATGGCCTTCTTTGGTATTAACATTGATTTTTTGATAGGGTCTTTGCAATTTAAGTAAACACATTCTAAATTTCTAAAATCTGTATTGCATGGACACGGGTTATGTATTCCGGTATATACATGAAATCATTATTCTAAACTCCTCACTGGAAGGGATCTTGGTGGAAGCTGTATACTGAGGGTACATAACTTGCATTGTCAGTTGGTGATGGGTCTTGAGCTGGCATGTCAGTTAACTGTTAGTAGTCTCTTGTGATTTCATGTTTTTGTCCGTATATTTAGTTCTTTCAGTTTCATTTTTCACAATTGACTCAGTCCTGTTGCCAACTGAATTTTACTGTTGTTACGATTGTTTTTTGATTTATCACATTGGCTGTAGGGGGAAGGTTTGGATCCAATAAAACTAGTTTAACCCCGCCGCAGCAGGTTTGCGCCTGTCCTTAGTCAGGAATTTATTAAGCCTTTGTGTGCCTTGTCCTTTTTCTTGCTAGTTTACTTTATGTCTATAGGAGTCTAGGATGATGTTTATTTCGCTGGACTTGATTGCACTTTGTTCAGGGGCCGACTCCGACCTACCGTTGGGTGTGGGATTTTCTCACCGTTCATTGAAGATCTTATGGTGGCTTTGAGTTGTTATTACTCCCCTTTGGGTCGTTGTCTCTTTGACACATTCCCCATTTCCCTTCTTTTTTCTATTAAAACCAACCATATTTTGAGGATCGAATTTACATTTGTAGGTAGATATTACGGTCCACTACATTTTTCAAGACATGATTTTGTTGCACAGACAATAATGAGGGGAAGAGATTATGGACTACCTGATTATAATACCGTTCGAGAAGCAGTTGGGCTGAAGCGTGTGACGTCTTGGGCAGAAATCAATCCAGAGTTAAACAGGACTAATCCCGAGGTAATAGAACTCGTGTGAATCTCTGTCTCATTTT